>APFE031245063.1:0-21987 GCA_000404065.3 Pinus taeda | reverse complement strand
TAGTAGTCCAGCCTCGTCGATCCGGATGAGCTCCTCCTTCACTTCGAAACTTGCATTCACTAACAATCAAACGATTACATAGCACCTGAATATCTCATAAATAAAACATATTCAACATACAAACCAAGGAGTATATGAAACAACTCATTAACAACAAATCATTGAGAAGAATGGACTTATTTGTATTAATAGGAAACAAAAGAAACCATTACAACCTGAGCCTTGGTGTTGTGCAAGTTCCTCCCAGGGTCCAGCAAGAGTTTTCCTCTACTTTGACAAGCTAACCCACTTCCAAATGAAGAAAGGATGGTAATCTCTCCTCACAAGCTTCTACAAGGAAGTCCTAATTCCAGCAGCATCTACCCTTTGGAATGTTCAGCTTTCAACCTCCCCTCCTCTGGCCCAATGCTTGTATTTATAATGTTCTAGAGGAAGTTAATCAGGTCCAACATCAATGGGATAAGCCCCTCTTTTGGATGGGGTAGCTCCTCTCTTGATGGGATAAGTTCCTCTTTCATAGGGATGCATGAACCAACTGGAGGCCCTCAATACACGTCAAACAATCTTCTAGAATGCTCTAGAAATGACCACAAGTAACTTTTTTAAGATGAAACTCACGCATTTTGACCTTTACAGGGGTACGCACCCATCCCTTGGCATACAGGGCGTACAAGTACGCAGGTATAATGAACTTGGAGTGCATACACGCAGGTAAGGTAGAGAGAACCTGCGTACCCAGAGATAAACATGTTTTTTAATGACTTTCTCTCTTTCTTGAAGTTTGACATGGAGAGCGTAGGTATAAGGCTTGCCAAGGAGGATAGTATGACTGTTGATGGAGCCATACTAACTGCAGATAGTCATGGTGACAAATTTTAGTGTAACAGGAACACATAAAATATTGCAGAAATATAAACACAGAAAACGCATAAAACAAGAGAGACACAGATATACATGGTTCACCTAGTTTGGGCTATGCCCACCCTGAACAGCCAGTCCTTCCTTTCTATTATCCATCAAAATGAAGAGACACAACCTACATCAGATCCGTTGTAATATCCTTTGTTTTCTCTCACAGTCTCACCTCTCTACTTCTCGCTTGGAGAATACACATCTATTACACAACCTGAAATACAAATGCCCTCATACAAAGAGAGGGGTTGCCTTCTAGGGCAAAAAACCCTAAACTAAACATGAGTTCTACCGTTAGGTCATCCACCTAATGAATGGCCTAGCTTAACTAGAAATTACTACACTTTTACAAAGCAATTTTACATATTTTTTTAACTTTGGGGGCACTGGCCCCGAAACCCTCGCCGGGGGACCATTGGCCCCCGGACCCGCCAGTCCCCCTGAACCCCCACAGGGGGGGAAAATTCCTCACCGTAGCCCCCCATGTGGAGGGGTGTACAAACTTCCTAGGGTATACATCCGGCTAAAACAAAGACCTCTGAACAATCATGCTCCACACACAACATGTCCAACCTTCATTTCAAGGCCAAATTGAATGATTCAACTTGGAGAGTATTTTTTTTACTCACAAGTAATATTAATACAATTTGTTTTCTAATTTAGTGATCTGAAGGTCAAAGTTAATGTAAATGGAAGTGTTGGAGAAATCATACTTCATAGTGTCTCCCCAAAAGTGTCAACAATTTGTGAACAACAAAAATTTAATAGAAGAAACCCAATGTGTAAAATTAGTAATTAAATAATATACAATTTGAATCAATCAAATTTTCCAATAAATGAAGCTTGGGCGTGCATTTTAGTGAAACATGGCAATTTTGTCATGCTTCACAAAAATGCATCCTCAACCATCATTTCAAGGCCAAATTGTATGATTCAACTTAGAGAATATCTTTTTACTCATAGATAACATTTTGTTTTTTAACTTAGTGGTGCTTCCTCTATTGATATTAATTATTCAAAATCAGATCTTCCATTTGTTCCAGGTGGTCTTACCTACTCAAAGGAAACTAGGTAGCCACATGTCTAGCTTAAACCTTGTCCAAAATTTAAAAAGGTATTTCTCTATCCATATAGCAAAGTTGTCTTTACTATATATACTACTACTCCACTTAAACAAGTAAGAACTATTCATCATAAAACTTCAACAAAAATATATTGAACCTTTGCTTCAATCCTCATCCAAGGATATTAGTGGGGCTGGCACTTTGGCACTGTAGCCGAGCATCTCGCTCCTCTTCATGTCTTGAAGTGTTTGTTCAATTCTCCCCAGTGCCAAGTTGTTTCTATAAGTTTGTATCTAGATAGTTGCAATCTCCCTGAGGAGTTCTACCCTCACATGATCCTTTTCCTTGGTGTCTTCCTTTACCTCTAGTTCTCTGCTTGCTGCTTTTTCCCGATTCAGAGTCATAGCCCATGCCACCACGTTCTTTATGACCCAATACTGTTGTATTGTCTATCTAAAGAGAGAGTGTCATCTACAGGAGTTCCCTGGGTCTGGAACCATGCTCTCCCATTCCTCCATGGAGATGCCTTGGTTCCTTATGTTGTCATTTAGTTCTTGCTCCCAGCCAGCGATTTGGACTCTAGTGTCTGGTGGGTTACCTGCCATGTAAGCGTCAATGATGGTTTTCATATGTTCACATCCAGACTTTTTCCCTCTCTTTATTTTCTCTTTGTTTGAGCCACTCGCCCCCTCTACCATCTTTTTATCTCTCTTACCCTTCCTGATCACCATGTTGACTACATACTTTTTGCCAATTACTTCTTTCTATTTGTTGTCCTCCTCACTGTACTAGGTGTATTTTGAGGTGAGACCTATCACCTAACCATTACGATTATCAATTTGGCAATGAACTAACATCCAAACAATTTCCCATTTACCTGTGTCACATTTGTTATCCCTTTCAATGCCGGAACTGAGGCTTTTCATGGTTTCTTATAGAATTTCCCATCTCCTCTCTTAGTTTTGGGTTCTTCTAATTCTTATTTCTCTTACCATTATTTTTTCCTCTCAACAACATCCATCACTCAGACAGCACGACAGAAGCATCTGCCTAGGACTACCTCTAGGATAGACTAGTTTACTATTCATTGCGTTGCAGGGAGGCTTGGCTGTGGGGATATTTTCGAGGGGTTTAGGCATCAAAACCTTAGCCCTACTCTCTTCCACCCCTATTGAATTTTTTTTATTTTTTTATTTTTTTTCCCTCCTTTCTCTATTCCTTTTACTCTCATAGGTTCTTCATTTTTTCCCTCTGGTTTTATTGAGGAGTCCCCAACAAGGGTCCTTGTGGCCTCACTCTCATGTGTTTCATTTCTTGGGGTTACTATGGTGGCGACCTCTCCATTCCTAGATTATAACCCCTCCTCTCCTAGCTTACTCCCCAGGATTTTCATTACACATTCTAAGATTTTCGACCATCCAAGGTCCCAAGAATTCCTAGGTTCCTCCCTAACAGACTCAATCCCTATCTTGTACAAATTTCCTATATCAATGCAGAAATACATCCTATTCCATAAGATGTTGAGGGCCAGAGGATCAACATACCAACATGTAGAATAGGTTCTGCTGTGTCCTCAAGCTGCAATGTCATTCTTTGGCCACCTTTCCTCTCTCTCGTTCTTGTCTCCTCCCTCTGCATGTGTCTGCATATGGACAAATTTCCCTTATGTTTTATTTCCCTCCCCTTTCTATCCTTTCCCTTTTCATCCGCTTGTCTGTCGTCATTACTCCCTTCATTGATCCCTACATTATCAACTTAGAATGGTGACCCTCCATCCTATCTTACACTTTCTCTCATTAACACTCACTTACTCCCAGTTTCTCTTACCGTATCATTTCATCCCTTGTCCTACCACTTGTTGGTGTATTTTTTCCTGCCCTCCCACTAGCCCCCTGCCATCCTCGTTTTCCTCCTTATTCATCTCCACCAACCTTCTCTCAGCGTTTGTTCCTTCCCTCCCTTATTTATCCACTTTCCCTTTCCCCTGTCCTCTCACTCCATTTCCCTCTCCCATCCTTTCACTCACTTGGGCGCGACCTCCCACTTCCCAGTCCCTTCTCCCCTGCCCAACTTCCTCCCTTGCGCTACACCCTGTTTGGGGGTTCTCCTCCCCTTCCTTGTCTTTTTCCAGGATTTTCTCTAAGTTTGCCATCTCCTCGATTTGATTTAGTTCTTCCACCTTTATGTCTACAGTTTTGCTTACCTGACCACTTCCCCAATTTGTTAGGTTGTCCATTTCCGCATTGCCTTTCATTCATACGTGTGTTGGAAGGATGTAGTATATCTATCTGATTAGCTTACTGATCTCCTACACCATCCAACTAGTTCTCCAACTTCAACTAATCTTCTCCCACTGTGTTCCTCGCTACAGCCTTTTTACTCTTTCAATCACCATTTTCAAATAGCCTTCTACTTGTAATTTTTTATATTGCTCACTTATCGCAATTTCCAACCCTTTTTTCACTGCATGAAGCTCTGCTTCATTATTTGTTGCGTTGCCACAGTCCATCAAGTAGATTTAGAGTGTCTTACCCCTGTCATCTCTCAAAACCTCTCTTGTCCCTACTTAACCAGGATTCTCTTTTGTAGCACCATCGAAGTTTAGTTTGATCAATTCATTTTGTGGTCTGCTAAATTGGTTTACTTACTCTCCTTTGGTCGTGTGGTGCTTCTAGGAAGAAGTATGCAGCATGCGTGGCCTCAGGTTCAAGTGGGTCATTATCTTTTCTTCTTTTAGGTTAGCTTTCTAGTCCACCTCAAACCATTTCTATGTCAGAATAGTCTCTCTTATATTTCGGATTATCTGGTTCCATTTTTTTGCTTTTGCTCTGCCTTCTTCCTTGAAGATCAGTTTGTTTCATTCTTTCCATATATTCCACAAGACAAATCCTAGCGAGAATCTCTAAGCATGGTTTAGGATTGTGTTATGGTACAGATTTTTCCTCCAGTTCTTTATTGTTTTTTGCATGATATTTGGATTCTTGTCACTAATTTCAAAAAATTTGATGGTGTTGTTTCCACGGGTTATCGTTGAATTTGCAAGCATTGGTAAGGTGCTCCATTATCTGTTCCCGTTCTCGACATAGGATACATATCAATGGACCTTGGATTCCTTTTTTTTGCAGTTGGTCCCATGTTAATGCTCACCCTTGGCTCAAGATCCAAACAAAGAAAGTGATCTTTGTACATGTTTTTTCCTTGCATATGATTTCCCATTTATTTGTGTCTAGATGTTTGATGTGTTCTGCTTTTAATTGATAACCTTCTCCAATTGTAAATGTTCATTTGATTCTGTGGCCCCATCTTAGGAGGTATAATCCTTCCTTTATCGCTATTTTCCTCGTTTCCATTTCCTTTTCATATAGCTTCCATTGGGGTGTTTCTGGCACTTCTAGCCAATCCTGTTGTTGTTTCCACTTTCTCCAGTATCCTTCTGGTTCTTTATACCACAAGTTTTGTATTGTATTCCCCCATGGGGATCAGTGAATTGGTGGATTTCTGGCAGCTGCAACTGGCTATTTAGTTTTCTCCTTCTTTTTCCATGCTTCTTTCTAGAAGTTGGCTTTGTCTCGTCCTCTAATTTCCCAGAAGCTATGGTTGCTGATCAGGTTCCTATTGGCCTTAGCTAGGTTCCATATTGTAGAGCATTTCTTATCGTTTTGGCTTCTCAACTTTCCTTCTAGAGACCTGGGCATGTCATACCTTCTCTCCCATAGTTTTTTCCAAAGATCTATCCCTCCCTGTATCCATCTCCACCATAGCTTTTCTCACATTACCTAATTCAAAATGTAAGGGTCACGAAGTCTAATGCCTCCTTTTAGGGGTTTGCTGGCCCAAATCCAGGATAGAAGTGCCCCTTTTTTTGCCGTGTTGGGTCCTTGCCATAAGAATTTTTTAAAAATGTCTACCATTTTCTTGCAGACTATTTTAGGGGTCGCTTGACTAGTTAGTTGGTATATCAGAATGGATTGTAATACTAATTTTAGTAGTATTACACGACTTGGAATGTTCAACATTCTGAATGTCCAGTTTTGCATTTTCCTTTGGATCTTTTCCAAAAAAAAATTTCCAATTAGCCACTTTGCTCTGCTGGTCATTTACCTTAATTCCTAGATACTTCATAGGGAAATTTCCTATTTCAAATCCCAAGGATATTTCTAGGAAAACATGGGAGGGTACTAGGGTGTTGAAAAAGTAGAAATATGACTTCTCTTTCTTTATCTCCATCCCTGAAGCACTAGTGAAGTCTGTGCGGATTTCCATAACTTTCCTGGCTTCCTTGAGTGATGCATGTCTATATAACATTCCGTCATACACAAATTATTGGTGGGTTAATGGAAGTTCATTCCCCCAAAGTATTAGGCCTGTGTATTTTTCACTGTAGACCTTTTATTTTATATATCTTCCTAATCCTTCCACAGCTAGGATAACCAAGAAGGGTGACAACGAGTCACCTTGCCTGAGTCCTCTAGTGGCATTGAATGGCTCTATAGGGGATTCGTTGAGCATAATTGACAGAACTGGGGTGGTTAACATCAACATTATCCAGCTTATCCATCTTTCATCAAAGTCGAATGCCTTCAATATTTTTTGTAGATACTCCCAGATCAGTCTATCATAGGCTTTCGCCAAATCTAATTTTACCATCACTCCTTTGGGTTTTTAATTTTTTTAAGGAGTGGATTTCTTCTTGTGCCACCACTATGCCATCTGTTATTTTTCTACCTTTGACAAAACCTATTTTTTCTTGAGATATTAGGCCAGGTAATATGGGTTTCAATCGGTTGACCATTATTGTGGCCAAGATTTTGTAAATGACATTGCAGAGTGCTATTGGTTGGAACCCTTGTGATTCTTTTGAGTGTTATATCCTCAGGATCAAGGCTAGAAATGTTGAATTCAGGGTCGGGTGCATTATTTTGGTAGATCTCGACTCCTCCAATAGTTTCACTATGTCTTCACTTAAGAAGGTCCAGGTCGCTTGGAATAATTCTACAGTGAATCCATCTGGCCCTGGTGCTTTGTTCCTCAGCATATTTTTAATTACCTCTTCCACCTCTGTTTTAGTTATTTCTCTTAGTAGAGCCAATTTTTGGTCTCTGCTCACCAATTTGGGGATATGTTGACTGACATTGTCAATGTTATCCCCCCTTCTAATTTTTGGTTCTGTCAAAATCCCTTTGAAGTGTTGAACCAACAAATTCTCCATTTCTTCCTTTTGGGTGAGCCGATTGCCTTGCTGATTAGTTAGGGAGAAGATTTTCTTATACTGCCTGTGTTGTATCATTGCTTTATGGAAGAACTTTGTATTTCTTTCTCCTTCATTTAACCATTGGATTCTCGATTTTTGTTTCCGTAGTATTTCCTCCTGTTGTCTCCTTTCCTTCAATTTGTTAATCAACAGCCCCTCCACTTCTGTGAGCTCTTCACTTCTCACCTCTTCGATTATTTGTTGTTGTATGTGCTTCATCTTTGTCTGCATTATGCCCTATTTCTTCTATATGTTACCAAATTATTCCTTGTTCCATTTCTTTGTCTTCCCTTTTAGATCTTTTAGTCTGAGTTCAAGGTGTGCATTTGGTGTCTTCCTCTTATCTGTTTCTCATTCCCTTTCCACCATTCCTTCATTTTATTTGTAAAGGTGGGTTATCTTAGCCAAAATTCCTCAAACCTAAAGGGTCGCTTCTGATTTTTTTGGTTCATTTCAATTTCTAGTTTAATAGGCCAGTGACCTGACCCTAAACATGGAAGGATTAATGCTTCATAGAATATGTCTTGCCAACGAAGTGTTTTGTTGCTAAGAATATGTTTATCCTAGAGGCTATATGTTTGCTCCCTCCCCTTCTGTTGTTCCATGTATATTTTCCATTTATTCTTGGAATGTCTACCAACTCGAGTTCTTCTTGAAGATCCCTGAAAATCTCCATTTCCAACTCTTCTTTTTGCAATCCTCCTTTTTCCTCCTTTGTTGATGTTATCAAATTAAAGTCCCCTACTATCAGCCATAGTTTTTTTTCTTGAAGTTTTCCTAGTTGTTTTGTTTGACGAAGTTTCCTTTTTCCACTGGAATATGAGGGCCATATATTGTAGAGACTAGAAACCATTCTCTATTTCCAATTAGCCATAATTGCCCCATGAGGATTCTTTTCATGCCCACCCAATAATATAATGTGATCTCTACTCGGTTCCACAATATTGCTATACATCCTGCACTGCCTTTCACATCTATGGTCATGCATTTGTACCTTGGTTTTATTTTATTTAGGATTTCCTCCATTCTCCCTCTTGTGATTTTTGTTTCCTGTAGCAACATGAGTTGAGGTTTTTCTTTTCTTAGCCTTTCCACTAAGTGTCTCTATTTGCCTTTACTATTAAGGCCTATTATATTTCAAGATGTAATTATCATTGGGTTACTTAGTGTATTTGATGAAATACTGCCGATAGTGGTACTACCCTCCCTGTATTCACTAGAATTTCTCCCATAATGTGTATAGACTCATGTAGGTTTCTTCGACCTATATTCTTCCCACCTTTCATTTTGTTTGGATAATCTTGGCTGCAGTCCTGATGCAACCCTAGTTGTTCTACCATCTCCACTTTCCCTTGTCCCTACTTAACTTGATACTTTTTGAATGTTTCTCTATATAGTCATTTTCGGTCCTCTGGAATGAATCGCTCATCAAGATGTCTCCATTCATTTAATAATTTCCTTAGCACCTCTTCCTCCATGTTTAGTTCTTCTCCCCTACTTGTGTCTATTTCTATTGTGGTGTCCATCTTCTCTCTATCTCTCCTCTCCTCCTTTTCTGTTGGCTCGCTTTGGGCTTTCCTCTTAGATTTTGGTTTGCCTCGACTCGAGTTACTTTCCTTTCCTTTTCCCCTTCATAGTCAATTGTTTGGATCTCATTATCTTCTTATTATTCTTCCTGTAGTACATCAAAGTTGTTTGTTCTACTTGGCTAGGCCTTTTGTTCTATTTTCCCTCTGCTAGTATTCTCTCGTGCTCATTTTCTTTTGCTTTTCACTTCTTGAAACCCATCCTTGTCTTCTTGATTTTTCCTTTTCTATTTATGCATGTTCTCTCCCTCTTTTACATTCAGTGGGCATTACTTAAATAGGTGGCCATCCTCAAGGCATCTTCTACATTTGAATGGGATATGTTCATAGTCTACGTTTTGCTACCAGACCTCTTCATGGTACTATGGTTCTACTGAGTCTAGTATGGGTTCATATATATTCATATAAACACATATTCTATCATATGAAGTATATCTTCTTTTTTTTCTCGTTTAAGCTATTTTTACAAATCTTTCTATCATGTTTCCTATGCCCTCTAGTATCTTTGGATCCCATAAGTCCATTAGGAAGCCAAATAGCCTAACTCACACCAAGGCTGCCAAGAATTTTTCTTTGTCTGGGTCATAGAATTCTTCCCAGTATCTCATAAATAATCTAGCATTATAATGAAAGTATGGAACATTTTTAGATACCTTTTCTTTGTCTTGTAGGTTCAAGAATATTACCATGAAGAAACCTCTAGCTCCAAACTTTAGCTTCATATGGTCTCGAGGCTACCATTTTTGTTGGATCCATTTGGTGAGGTCCTTTTCTGTCATCCATACTCCAATGAACTTACATATAAGCGCATGATATTTCATATAACTTCTATATCACTCCAGTTTTTTCATCGAAATGATGAATCTTGGTTTCTCCACTACAAATGGTAAACATTTTCCTCTGATGCCTGCCTACAATCTCGCTTTGAGGACCGATCCTAACATTTTGTTTATTTCTCCCACTTGTTTTTTATTACTAGTGTTGTGGAAAGATTCCCCTACCGCCACGTCTCGATAGGAGTGGATCTCTCCCACCCCCCTCCTCCTCTGTCTTTCTGCTCTTATTCCTGGTCTCCTAGGTCTGCAACATTTCAGCAGTCTGTAGGCTTTCGGGGCATACCAGTTATCTGATGGCTACCTAGCCATTAGAGGTGAACAGAGTTTCTCTCCTCAACAGATTATAGAGCCAATCATTCCTATTACTCATAGGTAACATTAATACAATTAATACTTTTAATTTTTCACATATATATTTTTGTTGTTCAATAATACTCCAAATTTCATGGATTTCATAGCGTAAAAGGAAGGGTTTGTGTGCCTAAAATAAATGTACACCAGGAATATCTGGGAATAAGGGGATGGAGTAATAAAAACAAAGTTTTAATTTTAATAATTCAAACTTGTAGTTTCTTGGTTAAATCCCTATAAGTAACGATGGATAACCCTATTTTAGTAGTAATAAGGTTTAAATGTTTTCAAGGGATAGATAAAGAGATAATGCCTAGGATTTGCATGGTCTAATGTAGTGTTTTTCTATATTATACATATTTTTTTAGGGTTTTAAGTTTAAGATTAGGTCAAGTGACCTAGTTAAGGTTTGAAGATAAATAGGTATGGAGATTGGAGACAAATAGGACTAGTTCTTATTTGTTGTTAGAAAATGAAGCTTAAGTAGGTCTAGGTTTTCAATGCCACTCATTGATTGGAAAAGTCCTAAAAAGGAACTCCCAATGCACATGAAAATGGTGACTATAATTATGTGGTTTGAGAGAATGAAGTAACTTATGAGATTCACTATTAACTAGGGACTTTCTACTAACATTCAGTATTTAGGATCCACCTGCGTGCTAATATGCCATGATAACACCCCAAGAAAATACATAGCATTCCAATCTTAAATAAATATTAAAAGATGAAAAATTAAAACCAATATCAGAAAAACACATAGTACCTCATAAATAAAAAAAATTCATCATCATGAGCATCAATTCCAAAATATTTCTACTCTTCCTCAATAGTAGTAGAATACCAAACAAGAAATAGAGAAAGGTAAAAGGTAATGAACTCCTTTCTCTTGTCAGCAATGTGTTACGATTTAAAAACTAGAAGTATCTTCCTATTTACACATGACCTAAGAGAGATTTGAAATGTGTTGGGAACATGCCTTCTCACATAACATGAATTAAATCCTCATTAAATTTGGGTGGACAATAACTCATCCTCATTAAATTTATGTTGTGCATGAATACTCCAAATTGGATTGATTTTATAAGGTAAAAGGAGGGATTGTGTGCCTCAAATAAATGCACACCAAGACATGTAATTAATTTCAAATAAAAAAATGATCATTCCATCCTAAATACACAAAAAAAAAAATAAATAAATAAATAAATCTACAACATATAATACTCATTATTGTAAAATAAATCTTACTCACTAAAATCTAAATTTACCAATGTAGCAATTCATCATATCTGCCAATGTTCAAGTTGAAACAATGTGCACTCTTGGGCCAAACCAATTACACTCTTGGTAATGAAAATTGAAATATGACATGATTAGACAATACCTAACATTAGGATATAGCATTGCATCATGTCTAAAAAATATCTTACATAACTATGTTTCCCACTTATACACAAATTTCACATAAGGCAAGTCGAAACAAAACTTAGAATGTTGTATGAAATATGAAGTATAAATATTTAAGCTCAAAGTAAATATATAACAATGTAAAAGTGTTTAAAATCATTGAATAAATAATCTAAAATTTGAATCAATCATATTGGCCAATATATGAAGCATCGATGTTCATTTTAGTGAAGTAAGGCAATTTTGGTCTACTTCACAAAAATGCATGTCTATCCATCATTTCAAGGTCAAATTGAATGATTCAAATTGGAGAGTATTTTTTTACTCATAAGTAACATTAATAAAATTAAATTTTCTAACTTAGTGATCTAAAGGTCAAATTATTGTAAATGAAAGTGTTGTAGCAATCGCAGTTCATGATGTCATCCCAAAAGTATACAATTTGAATAAATTATATTGGACAAGAAATGAAGCATGGTTGTGAACTTTAGTGAATCAAGGATATTTTGGCATGCTTCACAAAAATTCATTTCCAATCTTCATTTCAAGGCCAAATTCAATGATTCAACTTGGAGAGTATTTTTTATTCACTGGTAACATTAATATAGTTAAATATTTTTAGTTTTTAAAATATATATTTATGTTCAAGAATGCTCCAAGTTGCATGGATTTAATAGGGTGAAAGTAAGGGTTTGTGTGCCTCAAATAAATGTAGGCCGGGAATTTTTGGGAACATGGGGATGGACTAAGAAAAATAAAACTTGAATATTGATAGTTGAAAATTTTAATTTCTTGGTTAAAACCCTATAATGTTGGATGACCTTATATTAGTAGTAATGATGTTTAAATGCTGCCAAGCGATAGATAAAGAGATATAATCACCTAGGGTTTGTATGATCTATTTTAGGGTTTTTCTGTATTGTACATATTTTTTAGGGTTTTAACTTTAAGATTAGGCCAATTGACCTAGTTAGGGTTTGAACATAAATAAGGAGAATTGAGATAAATAGGAATTGTTCTTATTTGTTGTTTGGAAATGAAGCCTAACTATGTATAGGTTTTCAATGCCACTCATCAATTGGAAAAGTCCTAAAAAGGAATTCCCAACACATGAAAATGGTGACTAGAATTCTAGGGTTTAAGAGGATGAAGGAACATATGGGATTCACAATCAACTAGGGCCCTTATACTATAGAAATAATTCAAAATTTGTAATTTATAAACAAATCTCTCTAAAATCAATAGACACAAATTTCTTCTACTAAATTCTATGGAAGGAAACCTCACAATAAAAATACGTGCAATCATCCAATCACATGCACAAATTTTTTATTGGGGAACCCAACTAGAGAAAACCCTTCCTCTATTTGTATTATATCAAATGAGAATGATGATCTATTACAATGACAACTTCAATGTTTGAAGCTCATTCTGCACAACAATATCGATCTCCTCCTCAATCTTCTTTGGTTAATACTTAGCCAAAATAAGCCTCTTTCTTCCTTCTATTTCCTACTCCAAATCTTGCTCCTAAATAATAGGGAAAGGTCTTATTTCCTTGCACAATTAGCAAGAGAATAAGCTCAAAAACATGAACAAACTCTGTACACTCAAAATATTATACAATATAATTACAATTGTGCCTTTTTCCCTCCACGTCACTAGGCAATTCGAATTGTATGCATGACAAGGTCTATTTTTTTCGTAAATTGACTAGTTAATTGAGAGTTCAATGAGATAACAAGAGTTACAACTACTCCACTAAACGCATATTAACTCTATTCTATACTAGAGCTTAGCTAACTGACTTTTACTAAAACTAACACCTCTATATAGCTAGATATTAGCAGCCAACTTGCACACAACTCTACTACTAGCCCACCAACTTGAATTGACTGACTTAACTGAGTGATTTGGCCATGTCACTCCTGCTAAAATCCTGCCAACTCATCGTGCTAAAGTGACTAAAATTAGAATTTCCTCATTTGACTAAGGCACAAGTCAAATGAAGCCTTTTATTGCTATAATTTAACATCTACTAGCATTCAATATTTAAGATCCACCTGGGTGCTAACATGCAATGATAATACCTAAAAAAAAAAACATAGCATTTCAATTTTAAACAAATATTAAAAGATGAAAACTTAAAACCAATCACAGAAAAACACATAGTACCTCATAAAACAATAAATTTCATCATCATGAGCATCAATTCCACAACAATTCTACCCTTCCTCAATAGTAGTAGAATTCCAAACAAGAAAAAGAAAAATGTAAAATATAGTGAACTCCTTCCTCTTACTGCCAATTTGTTGTGATTTACAGATAGAAGTCTCTTCCTAATTATACATTACCTAAGAGACCTTTGAAATGTGTGGGAAAAATTCCCCGTATAGCATGAAGTACACCCTCATTAAATTTGGGTGGACAATAACTTATCCTCATTAAAATTTTGTTGTGCATGAATACTCCATATTGGATTGATTTTATAGGTTAAAAGACATGTATTGTGTGCCTCAAATAAATGCACACCAGGACCTATAATTTGTTGTGAAATATTTATCATTCAACACTAAATATAAAAACATTTTCTACAACATATCATACTCATGATCCTAAAAGAAAATTTATTCACTAAAATCGAATTCTTCCAATGCAGCAATTCATCATATCTACCAATGTTCAAGTCAGAACAAATGTGCACTCTTGGGCCAAACCAATTACACTCTTGGTAATGAAATTTGAAATGGGGCATGATTGGATAATATGTAACCTTAGGATACAGCCTTCCATCATTTCTAAAAATATCATGCATAACTTATTGAAGGTGTTGGAAGTCCACCAACATAAGGGGTCTCCCTGGTATGAAGTCCCAACTACACATCACATCATTTGCAATAAGAGCCCCATCTAGATAATAGGCTCAACCATCATTATTCTTAGAGATTTTCCTTGGTTGCAATTATAAAAATAAGATATTATACACAAAATTTGAGATAAGCAAGTAAGTTGACAATGTGAAGCATACAATTGTAACGTATATAAGCCTTTCTTTCATAGACGAAAAGGAAAGAGTTAGCTACTAGAAGAAAAGTAAAATTACTATCCGAAAAGAGACACAAAATAACATAGATAGAATTGTTGGTTAACCTGCAAAGTAGTTCATAAGATAAAAATGCTCATAAAATCAAACAACAATGCACATTCAACAACATGCATACCAAATCTGATGAAATAGTTCTTTTTCATTAGGATGTGTAAACATAAACATACATTTTCCTAGAAGTTGGATTTGTCCCATCCTCTAATTTCCCAGAAGCTATGGTTGTTGATCAAGTTCCTATTGGCACTAGCTAGGTTCCATATTACAGAGCATTTATTATCGTTTTGGCTTCTTAGCTTTCCTTCTAGAGACCTGAGCATGCCATACTTTCTCTCCCATATTTTTTTCCAAATATCTATCCCTTCCTATATCCATGTCCACCGTAGCTTTGCTCCCATTACTTGATTCAGAATGTAAGGGTCACAGAGTCCAATGCATCCTTCTTTCAGGGGTTTATTGAGCCAACTCCAGGATAGAAGTGCGCAATTTTTTGTCGTGTTGGGTCCTTGCCATAACAACTTTTTGAACATGTCTACCATTTTCTTGTAGACTGTTTTAGGGATCACTTTACTAGTTAGTAGGTACATCAGAACGGATTGTAATACTAATTCTAGTAGTATTACATGACTTGGAATGTTCAATGTTCTAGATGTCCAGTTTTGCATTTTCCTTTTAATATTTTCCAATTAGCCACTTTGTTCTGCTGGTCGTTTAGCTAAATTCCTAGATAATTCGTAGGGAAATTTCCTATTTTGAATCCCATGGATCTTGCTAGGAAAACATGGTAGAGTAATAGGGTGCTGAAGAAATAGATATCTGATTTCTCTTTGTTTATCTCCATCCCTGAAGCACTAGTGAAGTCTGTGCGGATTTCCATAATTTTCATGGCTTCCTTGAGTGATGCATGTATATATAAAATTATGTCATCTACGAATTGTTGGTGGTTTAATGGAAGGCCATGCCCATAAAGCCTTAGGCCCGTATATTTTTCACTGTAGACCTTTTCTTTTATATTTCTTCCTAGACCTTCCGCTGCTAGGATAAACAAGAAGGGCAATAATGAGTCACCCTGCCTGAGCCCTCTAGTGGCGTTGAATGGCTCTATAGGGGATCCGTTGAGCATAATTGATATAAATGGGGTGGTTACCATTGACATTATCTAGCTTATCCATATTTCATCAAAGCCAAATGCCTTCAGTATTTTTTGTAGATACTCCTAGTTCAGTCTATCATAGGCTTTGGCGAAATCTAGTTTTACCATCATTCCTTTGGTTTTTTATTTTTTTAACGAGTGGATTGCTTCTTGTGCCACCACTATGCCATCTGTTATTTTTATGCCTTTGACAAACCCTACTATTTCTTGAGGTATCAGGCCAGGTAATATAGGTTTCAACCGGTTGACCATTATTGTGGCCAAGATTTTTTAAATGACATTGCAGAGTGCTATTGGTTGGAACCCTTGTGATTCTTCTAAGTGCTCTATCTTCAAGATCAGGGCTAGAAATGTTGAATCCAGCTCTAGGTGCATTATTTTGGTACATCTATACTCCTCCACTAGTTTCACTATTTCTTCACTTAAGAAGGCCCAGGTCGCTTGGAAGAATTCTGCAATGAATCCATCTAGCCCTGGTGTTATAGACATTTTTGGGCACTTCAACCCCAATCACAAATGTCCATAAACTGAGGGCTATTAAGTCCCTAAAAGTGTTGCTTCACTACCTAGAGGAGCAAGGTCAACTGATTACATCATCTCACAGAAGTTCTCCACTACAAACTGCTCATAAATGGTCAAACCTGGACCATACTGAAAACTCAATGCAGAGGGTGCGATGCATATCACCTTCCTAATGTACAGGTGTGATGCATACTGTTTTTCTCCTCTGTAGGGTGCGATGGTCAGGAATGGACAAATGGCAGGGACAAAAATGTGAGGTGGAAGATCATGGAATCTTCCAAAATCTTCCCCTCTGACACTTGCCACTCCATTTTTGACCAGGGATGAGCAAGAGATCATCATTCTACAAGTGTAAGCAGGAACTATCAGAAAGAAGACACTAATCAAGATCCCAAAAGATGACTCACCTCTCTGTAATCATCTATATATGGATCCCTCATCACAGAGATCCAGAGGCTGGAATTTTGTAACTTATAGAGAAGTGTTGTTGGTATTCTGGTGTACATTCAAAGTGTTGGGTGATTTTTCTTTGCTTGAGGTGAAGAAGGGCTTCTTAGATGGAGTATGATGCTCAGTCAGAGCTCATGGTTGTAATCCTCTTGCTACTTTTCATCTAAATAAAGTTATTCTTGTTTCCTTCCATATTCTTGTGTACTCGTTTATATATGCTTGTATATGGTTAATGTACATCTGATCTTGCATTATTTATGAACTTAGATCCTTGTTTCTTGCATAGTAGTATGTTGCTGTGATTCTACAAGTCCTTTTGAAGCTGAGCAGAAAAAGAGCAAGAAGCAAAACTCTATCAAGAAGGAGAGGGAATCGAGTGCAAGACTCAGGTTGGCCCTCTTGGTTCTCCTCTCATCTATTTCATAAAAGGAATCAATAGTAGACTTTGATTGTTTGTTTCTAACATAGCCACGCATCTTAGTGGGAATAACAACATCCGTGTGGACACTATTCCTGTATAACAAAACGGCGACTCCAATGGAGGGCAACTAGATTACTTTTTAGCATATCTATCCTTGTTTCTTTTATAAACATACAGATGGAGCCTGAAGTCAAGCCAGCTAGCCTTCGAACTGCATTTGTCATACAAATGCAAAGTAGATCAATGCTGCTTCAGTTAATCTTCGGGTTTTGTTTATGAATTAAACAATAGATCTGCAAGCAATCTAATTTCCCTGAGTGGTGGCTCTAGTAACCTCTTAGATCACCCCTGTGTTTTACATACATTGATCTCTACTTATTCAGCTTAAACACCTGAACCAAACTACCAATTGTGAGTGAAATCTTGTTCAAAGTCTTGCACTGCAACCATCGCACGCTACCTTCAAGGCAGCCTGTATGCATCGCACTTCTCGAATGGAGTAGGTGTGCTGCATACTGAGTTCACTGTGTAACAGGTGTGATGGTCAGTGAGAATTGAATTTTCCCTCCGATTGTGGATTTTTCTCACTGTTTTTAGTCTTATTCAAGAGTTTTTTTTGTCTATAGTCAGTGTATTTCTATGAATACCCCCTTCTCTTGCATTATTCTGCCTCCTTAGTGCAAAGAACTATAAATGTTTTTATGTATCGTGCGTCGTTTTAGTTCTCTTTTGCAAAAAGTAACATAGTCGAACTGTCGTCCCTAGATCTGAAAGTGTCGTAGCTGTCGTTTTCAGTTTTAGAAAGCAATCCCATTATTTTAGATAGTTGATTATATAGTTACTATTGCATAAGATTTGAATTAGTAGTTTTAGAGTGTCGAAAAGCAATTTCCATTTCAAAATCGCAAAGTGTCTCTCTTGCTTTCACTTCATTTTGAAAAAGAATTTTGTTGAGTACAGTCACTTTAAAAGTAATTTAGTTTTTCACATAGCTTTCTTAGCGTCATTTACACATTAAGAGAGCTGAAAACCAATACATGCATGTGCATTTGCATTTTGAATGCTTGGCTTGATTTAGGACTGTGCATATTAGCGTGTGCTATGTCCTATGTGAAGAAAGGATGCTTGACTTTCTTCCCTTTAGTAGCTAGGATTTTCATTGCTGAAAGAAGATAAAACATCTGTTTATCATCTTAGACTGCATTTAGGAATTATACAGACATCACATGGTGAACCTGAAAGGCAAGTTGTTAAGCAAGATCAACTTAAAATAAATCTCAATGAATCTAACAATGCTTTGGAACTTGATGCACAACATCTAGAGGTCTAGGCTAGAGACATATTCCGATGTCGTAAATCCTAGTAACTGTTGCTTTCAGTGTTGGTTGGGTGATTCCTCCACTCCAAGACGACAAGTGCCAGTACGGACTTGTACTCCCATGTACCGTCACATATATATTGGGAGACCACAATAGGCTACATCCTTTATCCTTAGGAAGCCGTGTCTGCCGCCCTATCGATCGTAATGCACCGAACACAACACTCAAGAAGATTGACTATCATACCGTAAAAAGTATTCTCCAGTTTTACGCTTGGTTTGGTAATACTCTCTGCCTAGATCTTGAGAGAAGTCCATTTTGCTCCTTTTCAGACTCCTTAAAGGAAAAGGTCCTCTGAGCACTTGTCACTTCAAGATCAATAAAAATTGAAGGCGACTAGAGTCATCTTTTTTCTTCTCGACTCTTTAAAATTGAAAAAACAAGTTATGTCCAAGCGTCTAAAAATTTATTTTAATTGGAATAGCGTCACAAATTCCCCCATTGATCTTCATGTTGAGAAAATGGAGTCCACCAACCAAGGATTTTCCTGTGAAGGAAATCCTAGTCCCTTCCTATCTTGGGGAGATGTTGGTCCACCCCATATGGCCACTTTGTCACTTCCAGGATTGACAATTGGTTTGACGGTCTAGCTCTTCTCTACCTCTGTCGTTCAGAATCCCACAATTGTTGAACAGTCTAACCAGCAACTAGACGACACTAGAGTTGCCTCCCAACCTTCTACTTCATCTGATTCTCCTTCTCCTCCCTCCTCTTCACTTGATAAAGCCGATAAAGCTAAAATTCAAGTAATTGAGAAGAAGAAGAAGAAGAAGAAAGAGAAAAAGGAAAAGAAGAAAAAGGAACCAAAATCGAAAGGGAACAACCAAGTATTGTCTAGCAAAAATCCACACACCGCATAGTCAAAACCTAAATCTCCTTGTTTCATTTGCAACAGAGACCACTATCACCGAGATTGTCCCTGCATCCCTCAGATCTTAAGAGACTGGTCTCCTCATTTGCACAATCCGGTAGCATCAACCTCTGGTGATAGTGTTGAATGCTCACCATCAACCAGTGAAAGTGAAGCACATGGACAAAGAAGGAATCCTAAACTTCCTTGTAAGTTGTGTGAAGGAGATCATGCCGTCCACCGTTATCCATTCCTTGAAGAGGCTAAAAGAGTTTTAGATAATCGTCCGGTTTCACCATTATGACTTCCTCCTGGATATCAAAAACTATTGCCGAGCCCTCCACCAGTTGAAAATCTGGCTGGCCCATCCTTGTGGTCAGCCGAAGCACCTATCGTTGAAAATGAACCCTAGGAATCCATACCAGACGAAAGTCAAAGGGTCAATATGGCAGTTGACCCGGTATTGCCTTTCAGAGTGTTCATGTTTGAACAATACCGTAACTGAAGAGAAAGAGAACGACACCATTCAAATTCTTTTCATCAACACCAACTCCGATGAGCTTGGGGGCAGTCCTCCCATTCCTTTACCGTAGGAAGGAAGTTCATCAGAGTCCTACCCAGCCATCTATTTGGTCCCACCACCAAGCAACCTAGTTGTTTCCTTCGACTGGAATCTACTAGGCAGACCCCATTTTCCAGCCAGTGTACCATTCAGAATCATTGTAAAAACATACAGAATGGTCATGGTTGGTACCATCATTGATGAAGGGGCTTCTGTGAGTATCCTTTCCTCAACTGCTTGGAAAGCACTTGGTTCGCCATCGCTTTTGCCTGAAATGAGAAATCTAACAGGCTTCAACAAGGGAACCAGTCGACCTTTAGGGATCCTTCCAAATGTGCCCATTACTTTGAGAAGGAAAATTGTTCACATGAACATTATGGTAGTTCAAGGACCTTTAAATTACAATCTACTCCTTGGACGCAACTATATTTATTGCATGGGAGCCATCGTCTCCTCACTCTTTAGAGTAATGTGTTTTCCGCACAAAGGTAGAATGGTCAAGCTCGTAGACCAAATGTCATTCCCTAGTTCACACATCGCAAATAGCCAAATGCCATCCCTGAATGGTCTTTTCATGTAAGAAATGTCTCATCGGTCTCTAGTCCGTCCACCTGATGAGCGCGAGTGATTCAGGCAGATGTGACTGAATCCCAGGGGGCATGCACCCTGGTCTGTTTCGGCAGGAAAACCTTGGGTATAGGGTTGATTTCCACGAGGGATATATGACTAGTCTGGCGAACCCGTCCTCATAGGAAAATGAGAACAGACTGGAATAAGATACCTTCGTTGAGGTTATGCCGAGTGACACCACTCCCCTTTTTATGTTTCGATATACATCTCCGATAAAGAATTTTATCTTCTATGCAGATGAAACTTTCTTGGTAACCTGGAAATGTTTTACTATACCTGGGGGCATGCAAACCTTTCCGCATGCAAGTGAAGAGTGGTTATTTATTTTTTAAATTTGTAGGACCTCTAACCCTTTAAACCAGTAAGGCTAGTCATTTCCTAACTTGCATAAAGAAAGGATTTGGGGCAAAGCTTCAAAAGGTGAAAGCTCCATAAAAAATGGCATCTTGAATGAGAGATTTCTTATCATACGACTGGTGAGCAATGTTGTCGCAGAGTTCAAGCTCATTAAAAAATAAAATCTCCACGAGCAGTTTTAGCGCATAGTTCAAGCTCGTTAAAAAATGAACATAAGTTATGAGCAAGTGTTTCTCCCCGCTTTTAAGTTCATTAAAAAATGAACAAGTAAATAACCATTATGAATTCCTTATCGTCAGCTTTTGAGCCTTGGTCGTGTTCTCGTCATCACCTCCACTCTGTTTTTAGCCGATCATTCACCCCCATATGATTGTTTACCCCTTTGAGGAACATCTGCGAAGAGTGATTCTACTAGCCATCCTTGTAACACTACCATGATTGGAAAATTCCAAATCTTATCTAGAATCAGCTGCTACCCGAAACTATCACTCGTTCCTCGAAAACGAGTCTTCTTTAAGCTTTTTTCACCTGACTCGTAAAATATGAAAAGATTGTCGAGAGATTGGCCTCTCCAGCTCGTTAAAAAGCATCAGAAGTGTTATCCCTCCTCTAGATTTTAATCTTTTTGGACCTGAGGGATTATTACACAAAAATATTGAGCGCTTGTCTTGTTCAACTCGTTAAAACTATCAAAAATTCATCCCTTTTGTATTATTTTACGCTTTTTTGGACTTCAGGGATTATACAACGAAAAAAAATATTCGGAGTCTTCTTTCTGTTTCTTTCAGACTCTCTAAAATTGAAAGAGACCGAGTTATCTTTGTCCTTAGACTCGTTAAAACTAAATAGCGACAAACTCATCCAACAGGACGAGAACGAGTTTCACTGTCACTAGGCTCGCTAAAATATAGTGACAGGTTCACCCGAAGGGCGGATTATAGAACAAGCATATGTTATCCTCCTCAAGCATGACAAAAATAAAGAGGTACTGGTCAGCAATGACTGGGGAAAATTGGGAAGAGAACTTGAAGAAACTTTATTAGTAGCAAGTCGCTCTTGAACATGACACTTTCCTTCCGCATCCATGCTGGGTTGGGTTGTTCCGTTCACTAGTCATCACCATTGGTCCATCACACCATCCATCTTTGGGGTTAAC
>APFE031245061.1:52913-106147 GCA_000404065.3 Pinus taeda | reverse complement strand
CTGCCAATGGGTTTCCTTCCAGCCGGAAACTCCACCAGATCCCAAGCCTCATTTTTGTGCAAAGATGCCATTTCATCAACCATGGCCTCTTTCCATAGTTTTCCATCCTCTGAATCGACTACTTCTTTAACAGTTATGGGATCATCGCTAGTAATAGATAAAGAAAAAATTGAACAAAAAGCAGATGGACTATACCTTTCTGGTTCCCTTCTTTCTCGAACTGATCTTCTCACACCTGGAGTTTGTGGCTCTTCATCTTCTAATTCCTCCTCTGCTGTAGAGCCTGATTCTTCCCCCTCTAGCTCAAACTCTATCTTCTCAAGTTCCTTTGGTTGGACTTCATGTTTAATAACATCTTTTACCTCTCTGAACACCACATCGTTGTTGTACACAACCTTCCTTGTGACTGGGTTCTAAAGCTTACAGCCCTTTAAACCATCCTTATACCCAATAAAGATGCACTTTTTAGATTTACTATCCAACTTGGTTCGTTTCTCCTTTGGAACATGTACATATGCATCACATCCAAATACCCTTAGATGTGAAAAATAGGGTTTCTTACTAGTCCATACCTCTTGTGGAATCCTATCCTCCAACATTGATGAAGGTGACCTATTGAAAAGATAACATGTAGTATCCACTGCCTCTGCCAAGAATTCCTGTCCTAACTCGGCACCACTGAGCATGCTTCTTGCCTTTTCCATCAATGTCTTATTCATTCTTTTTGAAACTCCATTTTGTTGAGGTGTATATGGAGTAATCTTCTGTTGTGCTATACCACACATCTTATAGAATTCTTCAAATTCCTTGCTGCAAAACTCTCCACCATTATCTATCCTCAACACCTTTATCTTTTTCTCTATTTGGTTTTCCACGAGAGCCTTGAATTCTTTAAACTTGTTAAAGACTTCAAATTTCTTCTTAAGGAAGTATATCCATGTATTGAGAAGTCATCTATAAATGATACATAGTACGTAGACTTACCTAGTGATGGAACCTTCACATGTCCAAACACATCACTGTGCACAAGCTCTAATATATGTTTCGCCCTCTTACTACCAGAGGGGAAACTCACCCGATTCTACTTCCCATATACACAATTTTCACAGAAATAAAAATGTAGAGAGCTATTACTCATACCTTCTACCATACCTTTACCATGAAGTATTCTAAGGCCCTTCTCTCCAATATGTCCAAGCCTTTGATGCCACAACATAGTCTTCTCTCTAGAGACCACTAGATTTTCGACTCCACTTTCAGGAACCACAGAACTGTTGCACCCATCAATAATAGTGCTACCTTGTAGCTTGTACAAAGTTCCAATCCAAACTCGTCACATCAATACCAATGCTCCCTAAACCATCTTGCAGGTATCTTTCTTGAACACTGTCTTTACACCTGCATCATCCAACTTGCTTACAGAAATCAGATTTCTTGCCAATGCAGGAATATGTAAAACACCCGGAAGTGTTCTAACCCTTCCACCTTACAACTTCAATTTTACTTTTCTGCGACAACGATTCTAGCCTTCCTATCATCCGCTAAGAAGACATCACCACCAACCTATTTCTCATACTCGCAGAACCACTCTCTATGGGTTGTGAAGTGAAAGGATGCACTTAAGTCAATCAACCATGCCTCATGATCTACATGTGTACTTCAAGAAGCCAAGTACACATCTCCACCTTCACCTGAGGTGGTTTTTGCCTCTACAGAAGGATCCTCATCAGATCCATTTCCTTTGTTAGGAGCTTTAGATTTACAGTCCCTTTTGTAGTGGCATTCCTTTCCGCATTTCCCGCACACCACCTTTACAGGTTTTCCTGGAGATTTAGATCTCCCTCTAGATTTAGATCTCCCAATTGATGAGTTATTTTTGTTTCTGTTATGGGACCATCCTCGTACAAACAAGGCATCACCATTCTGGCTCTCCATATCTTTTTGTCTCATCTCTTCCGTCAGCAAGGATGAGACTATTTCATCAAACTGCAAGGTAGTTGCATTGCTAGCTATTACAATAACCAAACTATCCCACAAATCTGGTAGAGAACACAACAAATTGATGCACTTATCTTTATCTGAAATTTTAATATCAACAGATGCTAACTGACTTACCATAGTATTAAATGTGTTTATATGCTCTATCACTGAGTCTCCATCTTTCATCCTCAGGTTATACAGCTTTTTCCGCAAGAAAAGATTATTCACCAGAGACTTAGATTGGTACAAAGTCCCTAACTTGTTCCACAAAGCCTTCGTCGTAGCTTCTCTTGAACACTCCTTTCTCTTAGGCTATTGCAATCTTCTCACCTTTATTTGTTGTTCCTTGCACAAAAATATAAAGACCATACCTCTTTAAATTCACACCTCCTTCCACGGAATCTTCTTCTACTCTGATACCACTAGATGACAGAAAAACCGTCTTCTTTTGCAATGCGCAGCAAAGCTACAACTTTCTTCCACACGCATGGCCTGTGGGTTATAGGCCTATAGATCTTGATTAATTTCCACAACGCACATTGTTCGCAATAATAAACTGTAATACAATTCCAAATTGCATCGCAATATTGAGTTGTATCACACACCACCACTCCACGGTTTACCGCACTTTGCAGGACTGGCTCATCACAGATCCAAACTTCCCTGAATGTGATATGCGATGTCACTCATACCTCATGTTGTTTCCAAACCCCTCACCCAAAATATACATTTAAACTTGAAACTTATTTCAATAAATGTACACAAATAATACATGAACTTAATACATAAAACTACATTGATTTCATTAATGGTTCGAGCTCGAATTACAACACGCTTCCATGAGCTAGATCGGTCTCTTACTCTTGATGTTACATGGTGTCACCCCCCCTACAAATGCAAGAACACTGTATTTTATAATGAATACAATATATCGAATGGATCATTTCATATCCATTATTTTTTCTTAGGATCTCGTAACAAATTCCTAAAATCACTCACAATCTCTTAAAATAGTAATTTCATTAATAAAAAACTAACAAATTCATGAGAAAATCTGGTTCTCATGCCACGTTAATGTTCTTGAAGGCTCACAAATTTCAGTTTTGACTTCGGGTGGTTTTTCTCCTACATCAACACACCTCTCTTAGGACTGGTCACAACCCCAACATGTCACTATTGGCAGGTGCCAATGATTGCAATCCCAGATGAACTAGTCGATGAATTAGATGATCTAGTTAATAAATATTCCCAGCAACATATATGAAAGTAGGTGAATTCCTTGGACAACACCTTTGAAAATTTCATTCCCAGATATAACAATAATGGTTGGTTGAATCAATTGAAGAATAAATTGAGTCAATTGGAATTGGCCAACTCTAAATGTTGGTCCATTTGTATGTCTTTTGAATACCAAAGTTAACAAGTGGGTGAATATCATCTAGGGTTGGGTTCTCGGTTGCAGCTCATCCACATAATTTCTCCACAATACTAATGGCCTGAAGGCCAATGGGGTCCCCCCACTGACATCATTTCAGGTTGGTCCTCCCCATTCAAATATTTTACTTAAACTCTATTGGGCTTCAATGTCAAAGGCCTAAAGGCCTAGTGTGGGGACCATAGGACACTCTTCCTTAACACTTTTGTTAGCCCAGTGGTCCAAATGATTGTGATCCTGGTTTGGGAATGAAACCTCACTATAACTTAACTCTTTTCGTAGCCTAGTGACCCAAATACTTTTCATCATGATAAGGTGTTCACTAGCCTATGTCATATTGGATCAGGCTCCATTGGCCCCACTTGGGACTACTCTCATCCAAGCTCTTGAAGGCTCAAGAGCTCTATGGGCCTACTCTGGCACACATCAACTCGGGTTGGGTTCTCAGCCATGACTCATCCACATAACCTTTTCATAATATAGTCGTGCAATTGGTAAGGGAAGTGGTTTAGTAAGCCTATGCAAGGCTTTCTCTACCTGTATGAGCGAGTTGCAAGAAGAACTTAGTTGTCTTCCCAGTCTACCCATGGACTTTGACTTTTGAAAACTACCTAACTAGCTTGTCTAGGAGGCTAGTTCAATTTCTTGGCTAACTAAGCAATGAAAAACAAGATTGATGATGCATATTTTCCGAATGTCAGATGGCACCCATGTGGCCTCCACTTGGACCAAGTGGCACTTCCACGCATGGGGATTCACTCAATAAACCTCTGACATATCACACGTGTTCATGTCATACTAAACAATACCCTTAATTTAACTACATAATAATAAAAACCTCTAAAAATCACATTATTACACTACAAGTAAAAAGGACATTGGTGAGGGGCGAACAATGTCACCATAAGCTCATTGGTGATGGTCAAAAGAGAATTTCTCACCAAAAACTAAATGTCACCAAAGGTGGCATCACCAAAAGTATAGGTGTTGTAGTGACATACAAAGTCTGTCATCAATAATGATTTATAATGACGGACAACGACCATCACCATTACATATGAGCAATGGTGACGGACCATAGACTCCGTCACCAAAAACTGAACATCACCAAAGGTGGCATCGCTAAAAGTATAGGTGTTGTAGTGGCATTCAAAGTTCATCACCAATAATGATTTATAGTGACAGATAGTGACCGTCACCATTACATATGAGCAATGGTGATAGACCATAGCCTCGATCACCAAAAACTGAACGTCACAAAAAATGGTGTCGCTAAAAGTATAGGTGTTATGGTGAGATTCAAGGTCTGTCACGAATATTGATTATAATGATGGATAGCAACTGTCACGATTTCATATGAACAACAATGATTTATTGTGATGGATCTTTAATGGCCATCACTATTGGTGCATATATATGGTGACGTTCGTTGACGGTCACCAAAAGCCACATTACCAGAAGTGTAGGTGTTGTGGTGATATTCAAGATATGTCACAAATAATAACTATAATGACGGACAATGACAGTTACCATTTCATATTAGCAACAACGATTTATGGTTACGGACCTTTAAGGGTTGTCACTATTGATGCGTAGATATGGTGGTGTTCATTGGCCATCACCATTTCATATTTTTAGTGAGGGTCGAAAAATGTCATCAAAGCTCATTGGTGATGGTCAAAAGAACCTCAGTCACTAAAAATTGATCATCGCCATTCCATATGGATGTCAGGACACGATGGAATCGAACCACCAACCTCCTTCTTGTAAAGCAGGTGCTCTTCAATTGAGCTAGCACCCTTTAAAGAATTATACTTTTAAAAATTAGACCTTGAAACTTCATAAATTGTAAATTCTACGACTTTCAATAAATTAAAGTCTCGACAATATTCTACTAAACAAGCAAAGCAACATCAAACTTGTAGGTCCCTACCTAATGGTTATTGAAGTTATGAAAAGTGGGTGGAGGTTAAGATATTTATGTATAAGAAAATCAATATGCTCAATTTAATACTCAATTAGAAGTGAAACTCTTAAGACGTTTATAACCTATAAATGACCTATAACTAGAAAATGCACCAACTGTTGCAAAGGAAATGTCACAAGTGGGTAGCATATGGAAGAAGAGGAGGGAGGGACTTGGAACCCTTCTACATCTTTGCATGCCTTAGCACTTGGCACATCTTAGCTTGTTTGGCATGTCTTCGTACTATCTCACACATGTTAGCATTCCCTAACACACCTTGGCAGTTGTGACCTCACAACTAGCATTACATTTTTTCATGACTTGGGAACCTTACATTCACTAGAACACCTTGGCACTCCTAGTTGTCATGCCCTCTGTTGTCCTCCACAATGTCCCAGGCTGATGAGGAGATCGGCGGAGGTAACCACAAACCAAGATTTTAGTTTGGTAACTAGCCCTACCAAATCAAAAAAGGCTCTCACTATGAAATCACAGCCAAGAGATGACTGGAATGTAAAGGATTTTAGGCTAGATAGCTAGGCTCGGGTGGGGTTTTGGAAAATTTAGGGACTTGGAACTTTGTCCACGAGTGTCTTGTGTGGCATGGACTTTGTCAAGGAGGCGGGGACTTGGAAATCTATCTAGGATAAATCACCTAACATGCATCATATAAACTCCCTAGAATAGACTACCTCCTACCTAGAAGAGTGTCCCCTGCTCAAAATATAGAACCCTTCTCTACTTTGCACTTTTTTTAAAGATAGGTCTGTGCATAAAATAGTACTAAGAAAAACACCTAAATTAAGAAAAGTAAGCAGCTAAGTCAAACTATTAAACTATACTAAATATGGCTTTATATAAGTTTGGGAAACACTAGACAAACATTCTTGCATACAACAACCATAAGATGCCTAAAATCGATGCGCTTGTAGTGCTACAGAAGAAAAAACACCTTTAGTGCAACATGGATAAAACTCCAACATATATTGTCACTGTGGCCTCGATTGTAGATGATTTCATCAATATAGGTAACAACTTCAATAATTGAAAAACCAAAAGGTGAGTTACATAGATCATTTGAAATGATAGATTTGGGCATCCTTTATTATTGTTTAGGAGTGTTAGTATAGAAAATGAAAGGTAGTCTGTTGTGTATTTATGTAATAGGCCAAGGATGCAAAGAAATACATAAAATATTAAATAGTATGGAATAAGTCAATTGCAGGTTATTTTGAAACGGGAATGGAATTCTCCTTCTGTGGGTTCTAATCTAGTGGGTATAACTTTAAATAAGAAATTGATAGTTATGGGGTTGGAATTGTCTCACAATTCATGAAAAGTCCCAAATTTGTTCATGGGAAAGAAGCAGAGCGAGTCATCAGGTTTATGGAAGGGAACACCCTATTCGCAGGAAGATAACTTGAAATTAGTCAGGCATATTATTTATCGTCTTCTTGTACGTGTGTGCTTTGAAAAGATAGCCACATCCAAAGACTCAATAACAGCTCTGGTAAAGTTTATAGATGAGAAGCACTTCTAAGAAGACCCATCGCTTACCGTCTTTCACTCAATCATAAAAAGGAAGGTGGAGTATCCAGCATCTTGCCAACAAACCGACTCCAACCATAATGTGAAAGGCAGGTTAATTGCGAAACCTCTTTTCCACTTTGTAGTATTGTTGCCTTCCTAATTCCAATAGGTAATCTGGCTACTTAGATCCACAACACTCGTGCCAGATAAACTCTGCATGATACAATTGTGACGTGCAAGCTTGACGCATGCTCTAGTTTCCCTCTAAAAGAGGGTAAGTCAAAATATTATGACAAGCTTAATTGTAATTTGATCATACACTATTGAGGTATTGCATGGAATAAACAATATACTATCAATGCACTAATGAAGAACTCAAAATAAACGAATTTCTTATTGCTACAATAGTGCACTCTTGGCATTCTTGGATAAAGCACCTAGCCTGCATGCCAACAACTTCCTAGAATATAGTACCTCCTACCTAGAAGTGTGTCCCCTGCTCAAAATATAGAACCCTTCTATATTGTGCACTTTTCTTAAAATAAATTTGTGCATAAAACATAACTAAGAAAAACACCTAAATTAAGAAAAGTGAGCATCTAAGACTTTATTTTATGTTCAGTACTGATGAAAAGAAAGTTGGTGACACTCATGTGTACGTCAACAAGGAATGCTTAGGGCATTTCCTCTCTAGAAAATGACAAAAAATGTGAAAATAAATGTAAAGGTGAGGATGAACCTGCAACTATGCACTGAAGAGAACCTATGTAAAACAGAATGAGATCCATCTATAAAAGATTTTGTTTTTTTTTTATGATAACATATTAGTTTTTGTTTTTTATTTGTGATTTGAGGATTTGGATTCTATTTTTCATTGAATGATATCGAGAAAAGTAAATTATTACCATAGTTACTTGTTTCCAAATGTTGAGGTTGTAAGCTTTTCTTTTCTTAAAAGATTGATTGTGTGACAGTCAGAGGCTTAGACCTACAATTCATGAAATTATCACATCTAAAATAAAAGCCAAATCAGCAGCACTAGATGCATCGTGGCCTCGTATAGATCAAGTTTCAAAAACAACAATTCTTGTTTTGGAACATTCCTACAGAGCAGGGTTGGTTGGTTACAAAATTCCAGGCAAACAAAAATATCAAAATGAAAGAATAGTCATAGCTCCAACACCTGCAGTAGGTCCTGTTTCATCTTTAATGGCTCCTATGGGTCCAACTAAAGTGGAACCATAGGAGATTTTAGAATCAATACTGGAAATGGTTGTTCAAATACTAGGTGAACTTCACCTTTTATGTATACATGTCATTCTCTGCTTTAGTTATCTGCACTCATCCTTACATTCTTTTTTTTCAAATTTCATATCATACACCTTCTCCTTCAATTTCTTGGTATGCATTGATATGACAACACTAGAAAATTACAAAAAATCATGTTGTAGTTGGAGAAATGATGGAACTGAAGTCTACAGTTCAGGGTAAATCCAGCTAACCAAACATACTAAATGGATATTTAAGCTGGAATCCTAATTCTAATTTTTCTCATGCAACTGGAGGCTACAATTTGGGCTTCTCCTTGATGGTTCTACAGGTATGTACCATGCATTCAATTCTTTTGTAAGAGAGAAATCCTATTTCTGTCATGTGATAGTTAACTTGCTTAAATACTATATCATTGTCAACTTTTGAACTACTTATTTTTCCGCAGTAAACTTAAACATCAATCTAACAAAAGTTGTTGTCATTGTGGAATGTTGATTTGCCAATAAAAGTTGTTTGGTAGGCATGTCATCGCATTGCTTTCATTTACATGTTTATCTATTTCAACTGATGTGTGGAAACCTACTTTGACTTGGGCTGACAGAGTGAATGCCAACAACTTATTTGTGAGATTCTATGTGCTACTGTTGAGGCAGGATCTGTTGATGCTGTCATTCAAACAACGAAACTTGCAAGCAAGGTTCCTACAAAAGAAACACAATTGGTTATAGTCAATCATTCTATTCGGTTTTTCTATAACTCAGGGATCAACAAAAGAATATTCAAGTTCTTATTTTTCCTAGTTCTGGTTTAGCTTGATTTAAGATTTTCATGTGTAGGCCTTTTTCTATGGTATTTTATAACAAAGGTCGTGATGAAATAAGTTTGACCAATATTTTTAGACAGTAGCTGTCACTTTATAGATAAAAACAGAGAAGTTCTAGTGACTTGCGTTATGCTACTAACAAATGTCCAAGTCTTAAAAGCTTAACTTATAGGTACTGGTACTATTTTCCTATTAGAGACACTTAAAGCATAATATGACCAAGTATATGATAATGACCTTCACTGTATGCAACAAATACTGATGTTTTATGTTCTATACATTGGGAACTAGAGTTTTGCAACTAGATTTGAGGAGAAGCCTGAGGAGCTCCACATTTTCAACAATTATGATTTATCAATTATTATATGGGGGCATACTGTGATGTGCCACACATCATCACCACATTACAATAGGTCACTTATCCTTGTGTTGCTTTAGGGTGAGAAAGGAAGAAAGAAAGACTTTATTTTTTTGTTCAGTAGTGATGAAAATCAAGTCAATGACACTCAAGTGTACGTCAACAAGGAATGCTTCGGGAATTTCCTTTATAGAAAATGACAAACAATGTGAAAATAAATGTAAAGGTGAGGATGAACCTGCAACCATGTAGTGAAGAGCACCTCTATAAAACAGAATGTGGACAACAAGCTAGGTCACACTAGAAAGAAACATTCAGTTGAAAGGCTCCTAACCATTAACTGGGGCCGGAGAATCCTAGATACTGAGTCTATGGCCCAAAACACATTTGAATAAATATGGAAGATTATGGATTAAATAGGACGTGTAGTAAACATGCAGAATTGTAGACTTTGAATTTTAGTTCATACTTTGTGGCCATAGTTATGCTTTTTCTAGGCATGCAACAGATTTTTATGCACTTCTCTCCCCATTTTTGACATTTCTGCTTATCAAGTTTCAAGTGCTAATTATACTACCAAATAATTTATATTTTATTGTAAAACAAGTGTCACTCTAATGAACATCATATTGGTATTTGGATATAGAACATCATTTCTCTTGAAATTTAGAACCTGTCGGCTCAGTCAATTCATCTAATTGTGTGTGTGTGTGTGTGTGTGTGTGTATATATATATATATATATATATATATATATATATACTTGATTATTATTGTTAGACATCCATTTCATGACTCTATTTACAAACAAATCCATACTCATTATGTTTAAAAAATACATCTCAATTGCTGGTCCTCCACTAGATGTTTGAACTTTGAATATTCATATTGATACTGGAGCATTGTGACAATTTGAAGAGAATTATTGTGTTTACATGTGCTGGAGAAATTTACTTCTTTGTTAGTAAAGTGTTGTGTTGACACCTACAGCTGTGTAGAGACTTCTCACATTTATGAATGGGTTGGAATGTCGATTGTTTGAGTATTCCACTGGTTATAACCTATTCATTTGATTCAAATGAAAGTTGTTCTCTAGTTACATCCAACCAATGCTCTCAATCATCAATTATAATTGTTGGAACATTACTTCTAAGCAGCTTATCATATGTCCCTACACACCCAATTCATTGTGTCTTTGACAGTGCACAATCAACTACCTGAGGAGTATAAGGGTATGTGTGGGTATTTCTTCAAGTTCTCATGGTTATTTGATGTAAAGAGAAGAGAAAGCACTAGCACCTGTATCCTTTAATAATAATTGGCAATATATATGTACATATATGTGTTTTAAATGTGTGGGAGTGCTATATTAAACTCTTGGCGTAAACATGCTAACAACAATAGCATCTGACTACTAGAATCTGAATTGATAGCACATGGAGTCATGATGGTTTCTCGGTCTTGTTCATCTTGAAAGAATTGATTTCAGTTGAATATTAATCTGAAAAGGAGTCAATTGAAATACAATTGAGCAAATAGTGTTATTGGTTGACATATAGCATAGCAAAGTAGCATTCCAATTTGGCATTGACAGAAGGGACCGTGTTTTTCCTACTGCTGGCATTTTCCATGGCATTACAAATCTAAAAAACATAACCATCCTCACATGCTCACTGAAAAATAATGAGCAGAGAAATTTGTGCTTAGAATTGCACCAAGAGCAGGCTTTGTAAGCAATTCTAAGCAGGGATTGTAGAGAACTAATTTCACTTCCACAAAGGATCTGTGTTGCTGAAGTGAGTGGGTCATAAGTCCCTTGTTTATGGATCATGTTTGAATTCAAATGCACCGAACATTAGACACTTAGTTTTGATCTGGAAAAGTAAAATAAAGTTGTCAATTGACGCACACATTAATAATGCCTACCTGTAGTAATCAATGATAACATGAGAATTTAATGGTAATGGTAAGGCAACACTCTCTTAAGAAGACAATGGCCCTTATGGTAAAGATTAGAGGCTGGTGAAGCCCCTCTTAAAGGGTTCAAATGATGTAAGTATACTATGTCGAGACTGTCCTAACAAAATCTAAAGGCTACCAACCTAGGGGTTACCAAAACTCAGCTAGTGCAAACCTCCCAAGCCACAATGAGTAAGTAAGAATACAAATTTTTCAGATATGAACATCATTTCTCCTGAAATTTAGAACCTGTTGGCTAAGCGCTTAGACAATTCATCTAATTAAATATTATATATATATATATATATATATATATATAATTTTATATATATATATAACTTGATTATCTTGTTAGACCTTTTTCTAGGCAGCAAACGAATTTTCTATGCACTCCTCTTCCCATTTTTGACATTTATGCTTATCAAATTTCAAGTGTGTTAGTTATTCTACCAAAAATTTTATATTTTATTTTAAAACATTGTTACTCGAATTAACATCATAGTGGCAATTTGGATATTTCGAACATCAATTTCTCTTGAAATTTAGAACCTGTTGGCCTTAGGACAATTCATCTATTTATATATATAATATATATAGTATTATATATATATATAATATATAATATATTATATCATATACTTGATTCTTCTTGTTAGATATATGGGACATCATACATCCATAAGGAGATCAACATAATTATTTCATTCAACTTAAACGTTTGGAATGAATTAATGCAGAGGCCATTTCTATCAGTATGAAGTTATATTTCCAACTAGAAGATTGTAGCATCACCATTGCTACATGTTGAACACTTTCTCGACTACTTTATATTTCAGGCTATAATATAAGCCCATGAAAATTCTAGATCTAATGAAGCAGGATGAAGAATGCTCTGCTTGTGGTGTTATATTGCATTGAACGACAAAAAACTGGGAATTTTTTTTGAAGATGGGAGAAATTCAACAATGCACGTCCATCCATCAATCATCCAGCATGATAACTATGACAACATCTACATTTGTTCAAAGTAGGGGAAATGTGGCTCTATATTGCAAGATAGACTTCAGATGACCATGGTAAATAAATCTCTTGTAAATGAGACAATCCAGTGAGAGAATATCATGTCCATTGGCACTCTACTAAAACCAAGCTCAAATTATCGAAGGTGTTCAAAGGTCAAGGACAAGAGAGATATTTCTTTTTGCAGCCTTAGAGAGTAATCTAATGCTGTCACTATTTAGATAGGCTCCAAACACCGGGTATGTAATTTCACCTAAAACCAACCAACACTAATAACTTGAGTTTGATATTTCTTCTAAGGTTTGTATTCTACTCTCCAAACCTTGATAGTGCTCCTAGGGGTTGTCCTCTATTCTATGATAAGAAATTAATATAACAAGCTCTGTGGTATAACGTGGCAAGGGTAAATGGAGTCACATGATCTATAAGTATAGTTTGAGGATTTCATAGCTTGTATTATGAGATAAGTGTAATATACCTTATAGAAACAAAGATAAATGCAAATAACATCCATATATTTAGTATAAAGTAATAACAATACTTAATGAAATTGTAATGGTAACCAAAATAAGACACCTTGATTATTAGGAGCACAATGTTCACTTGCCTCTTCTAGGAGGGAACCTCTAATAGAGTAAAGCTTAGTTAAAATAATAATCCAAGGCATATTTTACAATGTTTTTACCTCTATATATACTACTTTCTAACCTTCTATAACATTCTAGAGGAGGAAAACCTTCTAGCAAGTCCTCTCATAATAGTTGCAGTCACATTACTACCATCATTGTCTAATAATGATGGCCTTTCTTATATAACCATATATTAATCTATTTGTTAAGGGTTAGGGAGGCTAGCACCCTAAAATGTCCTCCCCTTTAGAGAACAACCTTATTTTCCAAAGTTGAGATGTGGAAATTGGTGTAGAATGTTAGCAGGCTGGAAGGTGCCACCTCAATTGATCTTTCCTTCCATTGTATTAAAACTTATTGAATGGTGTGGGGATAGAGATGTCTCTCATAGTGCTTGAGGACTACTTCTAGCTGCAACCAAATGGACCCTTCTGCATCCAATTTTGATAGACTAGTTCTAACAATGCAATTGGATCCAAACACTTTCTATTTGTGGTTTGTTTCACTTGATTACTGTACATGTGGCTTGAACAACCCATAATTTATGTGTTTTGGATTGGTTAATGGTAGAGAACTGTGTCTTACTTCTCTATTGGTTAGATTAGTGGACTTCCCTTAAAATATTAGTTAAACATCTCTTTATAAATAGAGATGCATTTCTTCACTGGTACTCATAGTTGGAGTGCGGGAGAAATACCTAGGCATTCTGATATTTTGGAGATTTATATATTTAGAAAAAAAAATAGACCCCATTATTTTAACTGCACCTAGGGAGTTAGGTCAACCTAATAACCAACTCCTTTGATTCAAGATGTAAAGTTGTGTGTTACAATATTTTGGCTATTATTAATTGTTGGGCAGTGTATCCAAGCTCCAGTTTGTTTGGTAAATGGAAGATAGGGAAGAAGAAGTCCTCCTTGAGGTTACAAACCCTAACCAAGATAGCAAGGCACTTACTCAATAATAAGAATTTGGTTTGTGAATCTTATAAGGTTTGTTTGAGAACAACAAAGATACAATTGAGGCTCATTCCAAGAACAATAAGCAGACAACAAAGGATTGAAGTTAGTTTGTGTTAAAATTGGAAACTAAGGCCAAATTCCACTTTGGACATCTGATTTGATGAATATGATTATTGCATTAAATTCCTATTTTCGAGAGGATCAAATTCAACATAAATATCATCAAATTTGGACAAGGAAAAATATGTTTTTGAATTTAATCCCTCACATATGCAAATTGTCAAGGTCGGCTTGGGGTAAATTATTCAAGTGGAACCCTTCTCCAAATCCTATAAATAGAAGTGTCCTCCAACCATATTGGACACATCCTATCACCCATTTCTCTCTCTGAAATGGCCATAGAAGGAAGGATAGCTCTAGCGAAGAAGGAAGGGATATATTGACGTCTTGGTTGGGCTGTCTAAAGGACCAAGTTCCTCAAGAAGGAAGCTGAGCCTATTAAAGGCTTGTTTGAATTTGTTTGGACTATTTTGTGGGTGGTTCTACATCTACAACAGATCAAAATTGCAGAAGAAAGGAATTGCATTCATGGGGGACATTTTTATGCCATTTGGGCTTATCTATGGTTGGGATTTCTCTCCTATAGTAGGTCGTCGTACTAGTTGTTTGCTTCAGGTGGGCCGAAGGCCTAGATCACCTTGGACAAGGGGCTGAAGGAATGATAAGAGGCCGCATGACTTGGTGTTCTTGAACATGAGGTTGTGTCACTTGTTTTGGGGTTGGTTACTAGCCCAGATCAACAACGAATTGGAGGAAAAGTGTTTGGAAGGAGGCTGCAGTCAAGGAAGAGGTTTGGATGGCGAGGAAAGGGTGTTGTAGTAGCCAGCCAACAAACCTTACCAATGACCAGACTTGTACCAGCATGTGAGGGTGCTTTTATGTAGGAAAATCAACTAGAAGGAAGACAATCTAGGAGTAGTGAAATATGGTTGTAGTAGCTTTCCCTCAAACCCTAACCAGAACACTAGAATACAAAAGATTTTGCAGTTTTATGACTCAAGCCTAAGAGGGCACAAATTGTCTTCTCCAAAATTGCGTTGTTGAGTCAGCTATGTATCTAAGGACAATGATATTGAATCTCCAAAGTCAATCTTTTACTTAAATTATTGCACTCTCTATGTTGAACATTTGATATTAATAGTAAGAAGAATTGATCAAGGGTTTTCCCCATCTTTGGTTTTTTCCCTAGCTTGAGCCATATCCTTGTGTTCTCTCGTCTTGCTTGTCTTTTGGATCTATTGTTTATGTTCTTTCTTCAATTACTATCAATAATGAGTCATATGATTGCTAATGGAAATGATATGGTCTGATAAATGGGCTAACATTTAATATTTGCCTTTCAAGTTCTTCCTTCCGTCCAGCCATTCCATGCCTCGCCTCAAGCAAGAAGATCAAGAAGCTGACCTAAGAAAAGAACATGTTAACCTACAAATTAACATGGTATCAGAGCTTAGGTAAGGACAAGCCTAAGCAATATAGAAAGAAATCACTAAGAACTTCATTTCAAACCCTAGTAAGGAAGGAAAATCTATAAAGGTTAAGGCCTCATTCTGGGCATGATTTCTAGTCACGTTATCTATGACTAGGCTTAAACCTTATCTAAAGAAAGCAAAGATTTTAAAGGGCATATATTCCCTGATCTAGAGGACTGAGGGTCTAATGTAATAGCCTAGACTGAGCCAAGTTATCTTTCAAACAAATCATAGTTTTGGGTTTAGCATAACACAATTTAGGGGGATAAAATTAACAGTGTTTTCTCAGAGGCCCGAATTTCTATTTGGAAATATTTTTTAAGTTGTTCTTCAATTCATACAGAAAGAAACTATTCAAAAATTAGTCTTGTGATTATTCTCTAAGATCTCGACCCAAGTGAAGAAAGTATAATACTTAAGGATTTCTACGTTTTCATCCTTAATTGAGAAGGAATCCTCACCTCTGCAAATTGAAGGATAGAAAAGAATCCATAAAAAAAAAAAGAGTTTCCTCAGGCCTAGTATCAATTTTTGAAGTCCTAAAACTTCAACATTATTTGATCTATTTAATTAGTTTGAACAGAGGTCTTAATCTGTGAAGAAGGATGTTCTGAGCTTGGTTAGTCTGATCATATACTGGACATCATCCATCCTCAGTTTTTGGCATTTAGGTATTGTTTTCTGAACTATGGAATCTAAGAACACTTATTGATGCTTTGTAAAAGTCTGGTACATCTTGTAACCCTTCATCTTTTGGAAGGCAGCTTGAAAAGCTATAGATTTCAAGTAGTATATGGCAAACAATGTCTTTGGTATGACTGAATCATACGTAAGACATGGCAATCAGGTTCATATTTTTTTATTATCATCATCTCAAACGAGTAAGTTGATGCACATTGTATAGTTATAAGAATCCTACAAAATTTGTGACTTCTTGTCCTTATACAATAAAGAACACTATTCTAGCATCTCACTTGTAGGTAGGTTAACATTGGCATAATCACACATACATACTTATAGTCAACATTAGGAGAAGTATTGGTATGGCATACTTGCAGTCTGAGATAGTTATGATATTTTGATAAAATATTGATGACAATATCATATTGAAATTCTGATGTCAAGGCTTCACAATTAAAATTGGGAACAAGTCATGGGCATAGGTAGTTTGAACTTCTTTTTCCTCATCATTCAAATAAAGACTAGAAAAGAAGGAACAATCTTCCATTATTCTAATCACAATGACATTCAAACCTATATCATAAATAAAAGGGGATTGAGTCTCCTATATGAAAAGAAGACCTATGACGATGGATCTCCAGTTAAAACTCATCACCTTGCTCTATAGTTTTGGAAAGTAGCATAAAATAATAATTTGAGAACAAGAGGATAGTCACGACGAAAGAGAGAACACCTTGTATCTGTGCATTAATCTGCAACAAATCTATAATTTGATCAAAGCCTGTAGCCTAGAGGTGATTTACGTCCAACATAAATCTTCTGAGCATTTTATTTGAATTTTGTTACGGGGCATCGTGGTTGTGCACATGTTGTTTTGATCATACTCAAGACAGAACTAAGCCTGATATGACCTCTTCTTTCAAAATGATATTCTTCAACACGTATAGCCATAAGTCCTCAGAGATTGTTGATGTTGTACAAAGAGGTGTGTTGCAGGAACATATGCTACCAAAATACTGCCTTAAGAAGTCAAAGATCAGAAATGATCTTTGTAGCCGTACTCCTCTCTAGGACTTGCTAATGCTGGAAAGGTCAAATGCATACACATAAGGTGCCTGGTAACCAATGAAGAAGTGTAAATCCTCTGGATTAAAGGAACAGATCTGAGGGTGCTCTATGATTGTCTCATCTTCCACAATTTCGTTTCCAATAAGTCTGGTTCTCTTGAAGTATTGTAATTGAGATAGAATAAATGACAACTGTTGAAGGATAATACAATGAGTACCTCTGGAAACGATCTTTCTCGGTGAAGTCTACAACTCTAATTTGAGTTTTCTTGAAATCAAAGTTTGAGGTTCTAATCAAAGATCAAATACTATTAAAAGGGACAATGTGAAGAAGCCTAGCACTTGATGAAACTGTGTTGGTAGCAGTCATCTTGGAACCTTTGGGTACCCTTCGAAGTCTGGCCGTTAAGAGAAGTGCATATCACTTTGAAGCAGTTTCTTGTAATGACCCTTATGTGAAAGAAAACAAAGGTACCTTGAAGAAAGATATGGATGTCTGAATAAAAAATCATGAATTAAGTAATTTGATTATTCAAGGCTAGGTGAGCACCTGAAGCAAGGCTTCAGAGGGAGCAACAAAATCCCTGATGAATATTCCTACCCAATAAATTTTTATAAATGTAAGTTATGTCAGTTAGGTATGATGACTCCGATTTTCTTCGTCACCTCAGAAGGATAGGTTGCAGATATCTCAATGTTTATGTATGGATGATATATGTCAATTAGAGTATAAATATATAGTAACTGATGATGATGATCCTCATGTTTATCAATATAAGAAGAAGTTGACTCTTAAAGTCAAGGTGGATGACCTTACCATGTTGCATTGTTCCCTGCCCTTAGAAGTTGTTGGTCTGCATTCATATATCTTGTGGATACCTATTTATTTCTATGGATAAGCCTCATATATTGGACAATTGCTTACTGAGGTATCCCAATGACTCTATTATCTATGATTTGAAGTGCACTATCAAACCTTTCTAGACTGACAATATGTGATGTATCTCTTGAGATCCACATTTATTGCATGGATGAATTAAATATTGAAGTCTATGGCTCTAGGAACTCCATTGAGGCTGAATGAATAAAGTAGCAGGCATGGCTTATTATGAAGGCATTTGAGAAATCTCTTCAGTAAGTCATTTGAACACATATTGGAAACCACTGCTTGGCATCAGGTACCACTTTATTTGGGATATGATCAAGCTCCAACATTATAGGATGGATGTACAAGATTACCACCATCCCTCTCAAAGCCTCCTATAAATATTCTTTCAAAGAGAGGCGGGAAGTCATGGGACCTTACTATGAGGGTCTCAGTTGAACATTAAGCTCTGCGAGCTCCTGGGGCCTTGGGGTACTTATTTAGCTATAAGCAACCATAGTGTGAGTGGTTCACCTTCTCCTAAAGGTGCATTGTGCACAGGGTGAGTGGTTCACCTTCCCTTATGATACCCCATGATGATAGACATGTGTGTGGGGTGACTGGTTCACCTTCCCCTATGATTGATGACACATGTGAGTATGTTGAGTGGTTCACCTTGCCCTACGATTGATGAGATATGCATAGGATGAGTGGTTCACCTTCTCCTATGGCATATAAGTAGGATGAGTGGTTCACCTTCTTGTGCTGACACCCCAGTGAGAGATGCATATAGGCATATGTTGGTTGTCACATGTGGACATGTCTGTGGGATGTGGTTCATCCTTTGCCCACATGTAGGATGTTCATTCCCTATTATCGATGGTTGACATGTCGATGGGATGTGGTTCATCCTTTCCCCACGTGTAGGATCCTTCCAACCATTGATGATTAGCATGCATGTAGGATGTGGTTCATCCCTTCCTTACTTTCGGTGGTTTGCATGCACGTAGGATGTGGTTTACCCTTTCGCTACAATGGTTGTGACATGTGACTGTAGGATGTGGTTTATCCTTTCCGTATGTGTGGTTGTGACATATGTTTGTGAGATGTGGTTTCTCCTTTCCCTACGTGTGGTTGTGAGCAGAATGTGATATATTCTTTCCTAGCTGGTGTTCCAGCATCATCCTACCCATGTAGTTTAGGACACATGGGAAGTACCTCTCATCTAGTCAATGAGTTGGGAAAAGTGGTTAGAGACCATAGCATTACCAATGGACACATCATGTACTGCCATACTCCCTATGAGTAGGATGCATGATGTTCAAAAACTTGATCACTTGGGATCAAGTCCAGTTAGGGTTCGGGCCAGGATCAGGAATACATACTCATTCTTCCTCGATAAATCCACCCTAAAATGTCAAGGTGATTTCATCTAATAATTTTCATATATTATAATCAAAACAATGTGTATCATTAAGAAATATTAAAGCTCCATTTAGTCCAGATTCTAGCTAGCTAGATTTGAACTTCATGCGGAAGACTCTAGCTGACTGGCAGGATACCAATAATACAAAAAAATGGAATTTAAATAAAGGATTAACAAATTTATCCTAGGTCCCAAAAGGCTTCGTATCCAGGATGTTTGGAACTATAAAAGAGAAGAGGGTCAAACTACTAATTGTATTGACATCAAATCCCAAGAACAAATTACAAGTAGAAAGGAGAATGAAGCCCTGTGATCAAACCTATTTATCCATCTCTAAAGACTAATTAAATACATGTAGCATCCTTTTAAGTAATGTCCTAACACCACTCAAATTCTCACTACATTGAAAATTCTAAAGTTGCCATATTCATAAGATCCTGGAGGAAACTACTAGGCAAGTCACCTGCTTTGACCTTAGAAGCCTCACCTAGAAGTTGCCTCTGTGCTCTTACATTTATGGTTTAGACTTCTAAAAATGGTGAGAGTTTGAGAAATAACAAAGCCCCACTCTTCACCAACAATAGGCATGCATGCTCGCTCTAACTGAACCTTGAACATAATTTCTTAAGAAACACATAATAATCTATGTGAAGTGGAAAACACTATATGCAAGGCACACTTAATTGTAACTAGAGAGATAAGATTAAGTTTGAAATAAACTACATGTATCCACCTTCACTAGTGTACTCTCTTGGGCATGAGAATTCCTTTACCATAAATAATTTCCGACCAACTATAACCCTTACAAGTATGATGCCATTTAACACTTATTTGATTTAGAACTTATTGTACATTTATTTTGCACCAATAAATGTAAATTCTAGGTTTCTCATGAGAAATTTTGTTCCCACAAGGATGTCGGACTTGGTACAATTGAATATGGATTCTACAATTCTAAGGTGAAATAAATAAGGCTATAAGTATACAGTTGTCTTTATGGGATTCTCAATTTTGCCAAGTTGTGTTAGTGGCTAAAGTGGCAACCAAGTATGCAATATTTTAGCAAGATTTTGTCCAATAGCCACACGATGCATAACATTATAAACACTCATTCATACGTGCATTTTGAATCAACTAAGACTTTTACTGTTGAGGCTCCTAACCAAAATTCCTATTGGCAAGGGCACTCTTAGGTGTGTGTATTCACTCTTGATGTGCTTCTATTTTGTTGGGTTGTGTTACATTCTTTCCACGACTAGCCCATGTAGTGAGCCGGGGGGTTGGAAGGGGCGCGGAGACCCCCCTTTGTTGCGCCAATTATGTAGCAGGGGTGGGGTCATAGGGGGTTTGAGGGTTGTAGGTAAGCTGCCTCTATGGGGTTCGGGGTAGCGCCCCAGGAAATTTTGTTTTTGGACCCTATATTAAGTTGGGTGGACCTACCTATCGTTTTGCGCATGATTTTCGCACATGGTTTTGGACGCGATGGTTTTTTGGTCCATGGTTTTGGATGCGATGGTTTTCAGTCCATGGTATTAGATGCTTCGACATGTATAAATATGTATTGTAACATTGAAAAGAACATAATGAAAAATAAAGTTGGTAGTCCCAATTTTGGGATCCAGGGGAAAATATTTGTCTATATGTGTTTTATGTGTTATACTCTCACATTGTTTATTTTCTGTGTTTTAGAATTCATATGTAGGTAATTTTTGTACAGGGTTAAAACCTACATGTTTCATATATTAATGTTATTTCTACTTACCATAAAAAAATTGTCTAGTTTACTACTACAATCCTTTTTTGCGTTCTACTTATTTTATGTATTTTATGTTGACTATCTTAAACTAACGACATCTACAGTCATCAAATATTGTACTCTAACCCTGATTCATAATGAAAATCATAGAAACAAAGACATGAATTAAGAGTTAGCTGGCATGGAAAAAATGCCACATTGTCATGTATCCTATGGAAAGATACCAAGAACTTACATTAGGAAACCCTAACCACCAACGACATGCTATCTTTATGGAAAAAATGGCATAAGAGAAGATGGGTCTAGGTGGATTTCATGCATTCAAGTTCAGGTGAAGGAAGAGGTCCAATCTATCCCAACACCCTAAACTAAAGACTCTTAAAACTCACTAGATTAAAGGACCATTGTCAGATGCGTGAAACTCCTCTTGGGTTTAATTATTCATGTGCATAGAAAATATTGATTTTTGAGTTGCTAACAATGCAACCTAGAGTATTTTTCAACCCAAGAAAATTTGTGTCCAATTTTAAAATGTCTATGTCTAATTTATATTGTGAATTTATTATTTGTTGTTTCATTTATTGTTAGATGCTTGTTGTAGTAGAGTATTTTGCATAAAACAAAGGGATAGAAGCAATTTAACTGTTTTTCTTGATTACTCTAAGTTGTTGCTCATTCTATTCTTTGTTTATTTTAATTTCTCCCAAAAACCTCTGTTGAATCCAGCAAGGGTGAGATTTGAAAGTAGAGCCATATTGCAACAATTCAGGAGTGATTTAGTCACTGTGTTTTTCAAAAGTCTTGTTATTCTCGAGAATTCCAAATCAAACTCAGAGACATGAAAAATAAACCTTGAAAAAAACCAATAACCAGAAATAAATGAAATGCATGCCAAGCAAACAAAATAGTTAATGAAATGTATGTGTTTTTATCATGGACACAGGGGCATTTTGAGCATGCTCTGATTTGCAAAGCATATAGAGGTGTGGACAGAAGAAGTATCCAAACTTTTATTAAAATATTTAATCATAGATGTTTAAATCATATTAATAGGTAGGGAATTGAATACCTAAATTTCATAATGATAACTCTTAAGCAACAATTATCTATCCATTTCTTCACAATGATGTTTCTCATATTGAGAAAATTGGCTAATGTGCAAATTTCCTTCAAATCGAAACCATGGGAATGTATATCATTCATCAAATAGTTGATCATGTAAGGAAGGAAGTACTGAATTTATGAAATGAGTGGTCATAGAGTAGTTTGTAAAGGAAAAAGATCTGATGTAGTATTGATTCCCGAAACCATCAGATCAATTTCCATTAATCTCAGCAAACTACTCTAAAAAAACAGATAAACAAATGCACAAAGCGATATTTCTCCCCAAAATTGGTCAATTGCAAAGGAGAGTCATCAACGATAAAAAAAAAAACACTAAGATCAGTAGGTGACAACTTCATCTAGTTTAGGGCATATAACATTGATTTGGTTCTCCCTGAATAGTAAAGATCAAAATCTGAATTTAATACAACATTAGTTAAGATTCATTTTCGAATAGTAGCAAAGAGAAATCATTGCAATTTTGTATACCCTAAAAACTTGAATTACATTTTCATTGTGGAGGATTTAGAGAAAGTGTGTACATACTTGGTTGAACTTTAAGGTAACAAGAGCGATGTCTGAGGATGGGCCAAAAGTAAAAGCAATGGAGCAACCAAATCCATGGAAGAAGAAAAAATCCCCCATAGAAGAAATTGCTAACCCTCTTCACACAATCGTCCAACTGGGTGACTCTGTAGGCACCATCAATAGTTGGTCGCTATCTCATGACCATGTAATGACTCTACTTGCCAAGTGATTCATCATACATGTAATTTATTTTTCTTTCCATTTTATGTCAAGGTGTTAAGCTTGTGCAGACAAATAGCTTAATATAATGAATCATGTTTAATGAACTTGCACAACTGATATCATTGAGATCAAAATGCCAACATGAAAGCATGGTGATAAAACTGAAAATGGAGTGGATTAAGCTTCGATAGACGAAGAACATAATATAATGAAGTTTGGGTAGACAAAGAGCATAATATAATGAAGCTTTTTCAACAAACTTGCATAATTGATATCACTGAGATCAAAACCCCGACTTGAGAGCATGCTGATAAAACTAAAATTGGAGTGGTTTACAGAGTAAGTTTTATGGACTAAATTATTGATTTCTTGCCAACAGGAATAATAGGGCGGGACATGATGATGAAAAACAATGAATATTATATGGAATTAAGTGTGATGACTTTTTACTAAGAGAAATAAGGGTATACTAAGACACGATGCGTAGTACTTATTCAAATCACCATGCACATATTCAAACCATCAATATCAAACATTTATGTGAATAGAATTATGAAACAATATGGAACCACTAACTTTAGAATTTATATCCAAAGAATTTAAGAGTTAGAATAGATTTTTTAAGTGATCATAATAAAAATAATACATATTAGAGATATTATATACACATGGATTATAGATATCAAGCTAGATGTGGTTGCTAAATCAACATCTTTCTACACCTAGTGTTCTATATGGCCAAGGCTAGGTGTCATCAAACCACTGATACATCCATCCATATACCTCAGCTGTAAAATGATTAATTTCACAAGAATCACATGTGTTTAGATGTCAATCAAAATTTAAAACTATCCTCTAAAAACTCATATAGAAAGTGGGCTAATAGGTCCTATGACATCCAACCTGCAATTTGCAATGGGAAATCCTCAAAAGTCTCTTTGAAGAACGAATTTCCCATTGAGGGGTTCAAGAAGATGTATGAAGCCCCACCAATTTGGTAGTTGAAGAAGTTTGAATATGGGTTTGTCAATTTTGGCCCTAATTAGGCAAGGCAACATGGAAGGAGGTGACCAGCTTAGAAGAGTTCAAAATGGAAGGCCACATAAGGTATTATATAAAGATCTAAATCCAAGGACCTCCCTCATAAAAAGAGATAGACATGTATTGAAAGAAAGTAGACAATGACCCATCTAAATCTTGATAATAAAAAAATAGAACATCCCTTGAATCCCATAATAAATGGAGCATCTACAAATGGGGTGATCCTCTAACTCAATCTCATGTATATGACAAAGCTAGAAGATGTTATTGAGAAGAGGAATGTGATGATGATTAGTTTCAACTAGATGCTAATGTAAACCCACTTTAAACCCACCAAGGGGTATCTGAAGGGGAACATCTAGTGTTCTTGTGTGTATGAGTTAAACAATAAGGCCACCTCTCATTTGCATGAAGTGTTCCTAGTACAAATCCATCTTAGAGTCAAGGCCATGAAAATATGAAGTCCAAATACACTTAATTTGTTGTCTATAAATAACCTCTTTAATAACTTGACACAAACATAAAATGATGGCATTTACATTGGAGGTGTATGTCACTTGAATTATGTTACAACTTTAATCGCTCCCCCAAAAAAATTTGCCAGTCTCCCTTGTGATGATGCATCAACCCTAATGGAGAATAATCTCATTATGTAAAAGGAATTTAGACATGATGTAACTTTAATAGTGCCCTACTCACCCCTGGCTCACAACTCATGGCAAATGTGAGGCTATTTCAAGCATTGATGTGGATAATATCATTTTATTTTCTCTTATGTGTAGTATTCTACATTGACACAATTGGGATTTTTAGCAAACAAAATATTTGTATCAAGGGTTAACTCCTTGTGCGTTAGGGCTAAAGAGGTCGAGTCATTATGAGTGATCTATTAATTGCCAACTCCTCATGTGGGAGAACACTACAAGCTCCATGTCAACATAAAGTGTAGATATTGTGAGCAATTATAATTGAGGTTTTGCAAATTATCCAGTTGTTCTACATTTGGTGTGCATGGTAATAAGGGCATTACACTTTACAAATATACCCCTTTGAAACCAATACCTAGTTCTCTAAAAATCAAATGGTCCCAATATTCTTAGTTAGAGGTGAAGGATTCTCCTAAGAGGTTAGCTTGTTGGTTTGAGGCATTGTTTTTGGCCTTGGATACTAAGTGGTTAAGGGATTCAAGAGTTAAGAGTTAAGTGCCAATGGCTTAGGGGGCATGGGATTTAGGGTCGAAGGGGTTAAGAGTTAGGGGATTTAGGTGTTTGGGGTTAAGCGGTTAGGTTTTATGGTGTTTAGCGGTTAGGGGTTAAGGTTTAATGGTAATGGGTTAAGATAATAAGGGGTTATTGCTTAGGGGTTCATGGATTCTAGGTTAGCAGTTAATGGCTTAAGGTTTAATGGGCCAAGGGGTTGATGGGTTATGAGTTATGAGTGTAGGGGTTAAGGGATTATGGCTTGGGGTTTTAGGGGATAGGGAGTTTCGTGGTTATGGGTTAATGTCTTATGGGTTGTGATAATGGGGCTCCTAATCCCCTTATCAACACTATTGAGGGTTCCCCTTTCAATTTCTCTTGTTGCCTTCCCTCTAGGCCCCCTAATCCCCTTATCACCACTCTCTAGGGTTCCCCTTTCAATTTTTCTTGTTTCCTTCCCTCTAGACCCCCTATGTCCTGTGACATTAGGTCTTAAGCCCCTTTATCATTCACTAGTGCTAGGATTATATATCTTAATGAACCATGTTTGGACATCCCACTTCTTCCCATCCATGCTACCCTTGTGTCCCCTAGTCCTATTCAATACACCACAAAATACTCATCCCACCTTTTCGGTCATATCATTCAACTCATCCTAACACTATGAACCCAAAATTTGGCCCCACTACCCATATAACTACACCCTTGGGCCACCATGACTAAGGGATTAAATGAAGTAGGCTAATGAGTTGTGATAAGGGGACCCATAATCCCCTTATCACAACTATTGGGGGTTCCCCTGTCAACTATAGTTGCTTCATAAATAAGATAAATTGAGAGAAAGACAAGTGCTAAGGCATTCTAAGATGTGTTAAGTGCCAAGGTGTAGCGCTAACACATGCTAGGCAGTGTTAGGGTCAAGTGTCAGGGAAACACAAGGGAGAACTAGTTTCAAATCCATTGAAATGAATGAATATGAGGGCGTAATATGGAGTGTCAGAGATGTCCATTTGTGCTAAGAATGGAGTGACAAGATATGCTAGGCAGTGCCAAGGCATGTTAGAGTGTTAGGGAAACATGCCAAGATGTGCCAAGTGTCAATATGTGTCAATTCTTGATAACGAGTGTTAGTGAGTGCTAAGGAAACACAAGGGAGCATTTGGTCGAAATGCATGGAAATGAATGAATACGAGTGTGTGACAGGAGTGTTCGTGAGTTCCAGGTGTGCTAAGGAGGGAATGGCATGGTATGTTAGTCAACGTTAAGGCATGCTAGAGTGCCAGGGAAACATGTGTCTAAGATGTGTTAGGTGCCAGGGTGTGCCAATGTGTGCTAGGAAGTGTTAGGGAGTGTCAGGGGGACACAAGGGAGAAGCAAGTCAAATTAATCAATGGAAATGAATAAATGAACATTTGTGACAGGAAGTGTCAGCGAGTTCCAGATGTGATAAGGTAGGAGTGACAATGTATGTTAGGTAGTGCTAAGGCACGCTAGAGTTCAGGGCAACAAGCCAATATGTGCCAGCTGCTAGGGTGTGCTAATATATTACAAGGAGTGTTAGGGAGTGTCACGGAAACACAAGGGATCACTAGTTTCAAATGCATGTAAATGAATGAATAATAGTGTGTGACGGGGAGTGTCAGTGAGTTCTAGGTGTTCTAAGGAGGGATTGACAAGGTATGCTAGGTAGTACCAAGTAATACTAGAGTGCCAAGGTGGCATGCCAAGATGTGTCAAGCGTTAGGGTGTGTTATTGTGTGCCAGGGAGTGTTAGGGAGTGCCATAGAAACATGAGGGAGAACTAGTTCAAAATGCATGGAAATGAATAGATAAGAGTGTGTGATAAGGAGTGTCATTGAGTTTTAGGCGTGCTAAGGAGGGAGTGACAAGGTTATATGCTAGGTAGTTCCAAGGCATGCTAGAGTTCCAAGGGCATGTCAGGGAGTGGTAGGGTGTGCTAGGGAGTGCCAAAAAATGCCAAGGAATGGAATAGAAAAGAATTCAACCATATATTCATAGAGAAATAGGTCATGGAGACTCATACGATATAGGTGCAACAAAATATTATTCTAGAAGGATGCATGAATTCCTTGGTAATGGAATATCGACAAATGATAAATCAAATAGAGCAGTGAAGGAAGAAAGAGCAAACTATTTGGAAAAATAAAATTTGTGTGTGATGGATGAAAGGAGAATGAAATTTGAAATTAGTCCACAAGGGAATGGTAAAACACCAACATAACAATAGGATATTTTCCATATACTTTAAGGATGGGAAACACTTGCTCTGACATACAAATTCTGAGCAAGAACTTGTTTACTATTTTTACTCCCTACTTACACATCCCACACACAACAGATCAACTATATCCAACGAATTACTTCACATGTACCCCTATTAATCCATCCAGCCTAGAGTGAGGCATGATGTGAGAAGTTTATTTCATAGAAGTGGAAGAAGTAGTGATGGCGATGTCAAAGAATAAAGCCACTGGTCTTAATGGCTTAAATACATACTTCTTTCAAGCTTGCTGACATTTCTTAGGAATGAAGCTTCCTTCTTTGGTTGAATACTACCACCACTCACAAATAGTATGGCATGGTATTAATGTTACTTTTATTACATTGAATTCCAAAATCTAATAGAGTGGATAATGCTAGTGGTTTTAGACCAATCACCTTTTGTAATTTTGTTTATTGGATCATATCGATTGCTATCTCCAATCGTCTTAAATATCTATTGGGTGGTATCATTTCACTAGAGCACAGTGGTTTTTTCAAAGGATACCAAATTTTGGATGGGATAGTGGCATCTCATGAGGATATCCACTCCATAAAGAGATCCAAATAGACCAAAATGTTGATAAAAGTAGATCTCTCAAAAGCCTATGACCAATTAAATTGAGATTGTCTGCTCCAAACCCTTCAAGCGATTTGGCTTTCAAATCCCTGGATCACTTGGATTAAGTCTGTAATTTCTACTGCCTTTTTCTCCCTTCTTTTGAATGGATCCCCACCCATGACTTTTAATCATTATAGAGGTCTTCGATAGGGAGATCTTATTTCCTGTTTTCTATTTATCTTAGAAGTAGAGGGATTGGGAAGATATCTCAAAGAAACAAGGTGACAAGATACCATCTGAGGACTTCGCTTATATGATAATGATTTTCCAATCACTCATCAACCATTTGTTGACGATACTATGATCTTATGAATTCCAATAGTGGGGGAGACTATGGCTTTGAAAACCATTCTCGTGACTTCATGGAGGCTTCATGTAAGGTGATAAACACTAACAAATCAAATAAAAATTTATTTAATGCTACTGTTGTTGTTCAAAGACATTTTGCACTTCTTCTAGATTTCCAAATAGGCAAACTTCTTGCTAAGTACCTAAGAGCTCTGCTAGTGGACAACTCCTTGAGATCAACCTACTAGTAGGACATACTTCATAGCTCTCCAACACATGCGATAGATTTGTGATCCACTTTCTTAACTTGGTTGAATTCCTAGTCCTTCTCAAGTCTGTCCTTAAAGCTCTTCCAATTTACCAAATGTCAATCTTAGAAACCCCTATGGTAACTTTCAAAACCATCATTGCCCTATATAGAGAACTTCTCTTGAGAGGATCTAACAAATAAAGAAAATGGTCATTAGTCACCTAGGAAAAAATCTACATCCCCAAGATGGTAGGAGTTTAGTCCTGAGAGACCCAAAGATAATGAATAAGGCAATGGGAGTTAAATTATGGTGGAGGTTTCTTTAGGGAGGTAATCAAATTTCGAAACAAATTTGGAATAGAAAATACTATCGCACCTCCTCTTAGTCAAATATGTTAAGAGCTACTAAATTTCCCTTAGGTCCATCTATATGGAATTTAGCATGAGCAAAACAAAGTATTATTCAAAATCATGCCTTTTAGGAGATTAGGAATGGTCGCATCACACTCTTTTAGAAAGACATTTGGAACAAATACCTCACTTGGGGGACCGTGAGGAAATTCAATAGTTGGAGGCTTTTACTTCATAGAAATAATTTAATAAAATAGACGGATCAGTCCCAACTCGACTAGGAACACACAACACAAAGGAAATGCACAACTTTCGGCAGAGCAGTCGATACGGATGCGACAATCACAACATAAAAGATAAGATAACATGAACACCACTCACGGATCAGTTTGAGATGAGTGTGCTGATTGATATAACCAAGTTCATGAGAAATGTCTGTCTAATGTCCGACAAAGCAGTCGACACAGATGGTGACAACATTAAATACATATGCAACACATTAACAACAAAATTCATATAATTTCATACAAATCAGTTCATATACAAGTATGTAAGTTAAGCAACATATATCATTAAGGAAACCAGAGCAGTCCAACTACAATAACAACATATGCATCAAAATGTGTTTGCTTTTATTATATAAAGAAGTGTAAGTCACAATCATACAATACACCATGTAAACCTGCTAGCCCCATCAGTAGAACATTACAACCACATCTGCCTGCTCCTCCAAAGAGATGAAATAGCTCCATGTAGTGGAGAAGCCAAGGCGCATTACAATACTGTCCAAGTCTTCTTCAAGATAGTCTTAGTAGAAGCTTGGCTGACCAAAAGCCCATACAATGAGTTATGAGGGACTATTTATAGCAAAGGGTGGGGTGACCCTTGACATTTCCCTTTGTGACAGTTCAACTACCCTCCCGAATCTTCACCTACTCTATAATTGTTACATCCAACTGTTGACACTTGACATGAATCAACATTACAATGCACATGTACTCATGCGAGACAACATGGCTTGAGAAAGCCTTGCAAGAGATCACTGACACTCGGTCCGTTGTGATGAGAGCAACTCTTTGACATGCTTGTGATGGTGTAGGTGGTGAGCTGATGCCAAGATTGGTTGTCCGTGATGATGTGCACGCACCTCATGGTGACATCTTGCTGAAGCGAACTCTTGCCTCTGTTGCAACTGATGCATTGGTTCAGCCCCTTCATCCAACTTGTCTGCCAACATGTGCATCGTCTTCTTGGGTATGGTTGAACTGGAAACACATTTATGCATAGTGTCTATGTTGATCTTCAAGTGTGTGCTGTTGATCATGTGGATCAACTTGTCGAAGTACATGTTCAACCCCAGTTGGACTTCCTTCTTATCTTTGCCTTGGTGAGTGTGTTGAATGGGTAGGATTGCATCTATGTGTTCAATGACATGCATGTTGTTGGATCTCTTGCATGTGATAAAAAACATTTCTCACCATGTTTGCTCTGTGTCAGCTACTAGGATAGATCCTTAACTCATACTAGCGCAGTTTCATCTATGAATGCATGTTGTGCCCACTGTTGTTTCTGTTCCTGCTGCAACTCATTGGACTATCTGTGCAGCTTCATGTTCTTCCTGAGTTGTTGCTTCAACACATGCAACTCCTTATTTATTCCATCTTCTGCCTTCACACAATCTTCATGTTGCATCGTCACTTCATAGCCTAAGTCTCCAAAGTTGCTTTCATTATTAGTGGATCTGCTTGGTCTTGTAACTTTGCTCCACCTCTATGTCGTTAACAACCTTCCTCTTGCATTTGTTGCATTCGTTATGCTGCCTTCAGTTGTTGTTCATGATGTTGCTCGTTGTGATGCCACTACTTGATGTCCTTGTCCATGAACAACTTGATGTATTTGTGAGTAGGTAATCCCATGGACACTTGATCGACTATATCCCCGAGCATGCTCCGAATGGTGTCTTTGTCTTTGCTTTCTTGGAAACCATTATACTTGTACTGTAGAGAGGCAGATGAACACTTGTGATACCTAGAGACATGGAAACACTCATACCAAGCAATCTGTCAGTCAAAAACTAAAATGAACATGAGAAATGACTTGCAACATACCCGGGTGGATGATCATGAAGGTTGCACAATTTTAGCCGGGAGGTCGAGAGACCGACTGCCAAGACTGCACAAGGCATAGTCCGGGTTGCTGGGAGATTGACAGACTGCTGGATCTGCAAAATGTGCAATCTAGTTGGGCAGTTGTCTACTAGGATTGCGTAATGAACAATCCCAACTGGGAAGGACTATTGGCAAAGGGGCATATTTGCACAATTTTTTGGGCCAAGAAGCCACTGACCTCCAGAAATGCATAATTCAGTCCAGGAGACCAGTTATGGGTCAAAATGCACAAATTTGGAGAGGAAGGTGAGCCTTCCTTCTCCAGATTGCATAATACAGGCTTGGTGAAGGCAGAGACCGGGCCAAGGTTGGTCTGACTCACCGTCAGGCAACTGAAAGCAAGTTAGTCGATGAAATGCATGGGAACACTAAGTGATAGTAGAAGTGATAAAAAATGCATGCAAAACATGAATGGAAGATTGAGTAGATAGAACAACATGCATGTGGGTCAGGCAGTTTGCTAGTTGGGCAAATGTTCATGCAAAATAGTTTCATGCATGTGACAACAGTGAGATAGAAATGAAATTTGAAATAGCGCTAGGACAAGCTAAAATATATGTAAATGATAGCAAGCCTTCAAAGAAATCAAGCAAACAATACTCACAAAAATTAATACAAAAAAAGTGATAGAAATGTAGCACAAGGCACGGGAAGCGAGCTTACCCCAAAATATTTAAACTGAATGTGTCAATTGCTCCTAGATGTGATGTGGGATGTCAGAGCTACAAGGTTGATGTGAGGAATGAGCTTTGCAGTGTCCCGTTGATGAGTTTTAAAAACATCGATGTTGTGAGGTGCATGCCACAAATCTAGGGGAAGCGACACTTGGAGGGAGGTTTTTGAATTGTTCCTTGAATGTAACCTCCAACTGCTAAACATAAATCCCTGAAATAAGGGATGCTTTTTAATGCTACCCTGTGAGAAGTAGTCTATGCATGCAAGTCTTTTTTTCTCGTTCCCAGAAGGAACTGGTCAACTCAGCTGCACATGCAAGCAACTGCTCGACTGTAGAAGAGAAACACACATTTACAACTGTCAGTTGGGCTGAATACTCAAGGGGATTATCAAATCTCTGGGTGCAACAACTGGCTGCTGCCTAGATTTGCACAAATGTGGGCTGAGTTGCCTGTTGATGGGAAAAATTGTGCAAATCCTACTGGGAGGGTTGGCTAGCAGGATTGCACAATCTTGGAGCCCAACAAGCTATCAGTAGAAATTGTCCAATTCCTAGAGGGAATGGGTAGTTTCCCTCCAGAAATGTGCAAATTTCACTTGGAAGCTGCTCAGCCTGCAACTGGACCAAGTCCGGGTGAGCAGTCTATGAAGGGAAAAGATCAAACTGTGATCGACAAGTTGCCTTTGAGCAAGAAAGACACTGAAGCTTGAGCACTTAATGAAGCAAGGCAATCTGCTACGAAGGATGGTAGGGAGGCTCCAAAACAGGCTAAGGAAAAATTTTGGAGGGTGGTTGTAGCTGCTACAACAATTTTTCACTTGACTTCCCATGCATTGGTTGGAAGTGGACACATGTCGACCCTCTTCTTATACACATATATCGTAGTATTCTCAAGGAAGAGAATTAGTTCGATAATTTTACAACATCTATCATCTTGTAATGATTCCCTTATATCGAGCCATCTTTAATTCCACAATTCTAGGGATGTCTCCAAAAGGCATGGATTGTTTTCTAAAAGATTGGAGATTATTTTGTTGAGGAGATTTTTACCTATATTAGGGTTTGGGGAAGTAATGGTTGTCTCCATGTTCTCCCTCTTTATGTCCTAGATCAGCTCCTATCTAGAGAAATTTCTTATCAAACTGTAGGGATTGGAATTACCCTCAAACTCAAAAAATATTCTAAAAAAATTTGGCCCAAATTTCCCTTGCAAGTTTGTCTATTCACTCTCCAAAATTATCAACAAGTTGAAAATGAGATCTTGGCCTTAAATGTATTGAAGCTCACCACCATTCCTACCAAAGCTTATGATGCTTCTCAGATAGGTCAAAATGTAGTTGTTGAAGCATACATCAAAAATTATGTTCATGACCATAGTCAATATGATGATTTATTTTTCTATGCCTCCTTTTATGAGTCAGATTGTTATAAAGTGAAGCAATTGTCTATAGATAACTTTAAACACTTTTTAGTATTTTAGAGTTTCTAGAAGGGCTCATTTGCATATGCATTTTCGAAAGCTATCTTTGGTTTTCTAGAAAAACTATCAATTCTTCTTCAGAGATCACACCACATATCTCTACAATAATGGATATTTCTTCCACTGATTCCAAAGATTATGGTTCCTTAGTCAACCTATTGGTTAATGATATGAATAAAGAATGGCAGTCATTTTTTGATAGATTTTCAACACCAAATGATGCATCTAAGGAAAAAGAAACCCCTGAAGTAAACACTTCAAATTCTATTGTTCAAAAAATAATGGCCATTACTCCCAACTCTTCAAAATATGTTCTTGCACACCTTAGTGCCATTTCTAAGCGTCCTCTTCATACTCAAATTAATGTAGAAGTGGTTCCTGCTCATCCATCTTTGTAAATTCAATTAAATATTGAGTAAATTCCTCCAATTGAAGCTTTCTACCATCCTCAACAAAAAATTGTTGTAGAAATAATTTGAAATTTGTAGCTGCTAATGAATTCAAGCTAAAAACAATGGAAACAAATTTCCTCTACCCAATTTGTGGAAGGGAAAACATATAATAGAAACACATGCAATCATTCAATCATAATGAACACATTATTTTTACTACGGATTCCAACTGGGAAAACCCCTCTTCTGTTTGTATTAGATCATATGAGACAATTGATCTATTACAATGACAACTTCAATCCTTGAAGCTCAACCTGCACTACAATATTGATCTCCTCCTAAGTCTTATCTAGCCAATACTTAGCCAAAATAAGCCTCCTTCTTCCTCCTATTTCCTTGAGCAATTCCTACTCCGAAAGAATAGGAAGAGATCCTATTTTCTTTCTCAATCCCAAGAAAATTCCTCATCTACTACATGCAAAACTCTATACACTTAACAATATACAATTATGCCTTTTCCCTCCACTCAACTAGGTAATTCAAATTGCATGCATGACTAGGGCTATTTTTAGTAAATTGACTAGAAAACTAAGAGATCAGCGAGTTAACAACAATGACAACCACTCAACTGAACTCATACTAACTCTATTCATGGCTAGCGCTCAGATAACTAAGTTTCACTGACTATAACTCCACTAGATTGCTATATCTTAGCAATCAACTCATGCACAACTCTACTTCTTACCCACAAATTCAATTTGAATGACTTAACTAAGCGACTTAGGCATATCACTTCTACTAATTACAGCTCAAGTCATGGCACTGATGTGGAAATTCAAATTTCTCTATTTGACTAAGGAACAAGTCAAATGAAGCCTTTTCTTGCTACAATTTAACACTCCTTCTTGTCAAGAAAATGGTTTTGAATAACCCCAATCCTGCTCCTCTATAGGAATGTATTATAACATAACGAACACTCCTTCTCACTGTCGTTGTTTCTACTGGAATAACTACAACTAAGAAGCATAAAAAATATTGAATCAATTGTCTCTGAGCTACTACTATCTCCAGAGTATTTGGCTGCTACTACCTCTGCAATTGTCAATCGAGATTTGACTGCATCAACTGACACTGATCCTTTTGCTACTCAATACTATGTGCCCCTATAGCAAGGGTATTGATCCATGAGAAAACTATATTGCAACTGTTTCTTCTCTCCTATGGACCCTGCCCAAATCTTTGCAAATTTGGGACTAGGGATCTACATCGCCCCACCTCACTCCTGGAAATATGGCTGCATACATGGAAAATCTACCTCTAGCTTGTAGATATTTTTAACTCAAACACCAATTTGTTTTACTTGCTAAGTAGCAACATGATACAAATAAGCCTTCCCTTTACTGAACACCACATCATATCATTTGTCTTCAAGTACAACTAAACAAACTAGATTTTTCTTCAAACCAGGCATAAACATTACATCCTTTACATGACTATGGGTGCTTGACACCCTCTTAAAGGTGAAAATTCCAATCCCTTTGGTATTATATCTCCCATCATCTCCAAGCTCTATGGGTAATTCTAGGTCCTTCTCCTATAGGTTGCTGAATAACTCCTTATTTCTTGTCATATGATATGAAGCACTAGAGTCTAAGTACCACTCACTTCCTCTTAATGTGCTTTCCATGCAAGAAATGAAGGTGAAATCTAACTCAATTGTGATGTGAAAGCATCTCCTCTTGCTACTACTGCAGGCTCCTTACTGGATTTCTTGTGTGGGAACTTGGTTGCATAATGTCGATAATCATGGCAGTGAAATCATTTAATTTTAATAAGGTCTTTCTTATTTCCATGGTTTTGGTTGGATTTTGCCTTGCCTTGGGCCTTATTTCCTTTAGCAGTCTTTTCTTTTCCAACCAAAAATATTATTCCTCTTCAGATTTTGATGAAACTCAATTTCTAGTGTTTCTTCTAATCTCCTCCTGCACCAAAGCAGACCAAAATCTCTCCCAATTTGGGGGCTTGTCTCTTCCATTAACGGAATCCTGATAGCTATTCTAGGACTTCAAAATACCAAGGAGTGCTTCACTAGCTCAGATGGTGGCATAGTCTCTCCAACTCTTCCAAGTTCATCTCTGACTTGAGTGAATCTGGATAGGTACTAAATACTGGTTTAATTTTTCTGCGTTCGAATGTTCCCAGTTTATCTTTCAATGCCAATTTCCTGGAATCATTGTTTCTCTCGAATAACTCTGCGAGGGTTTTCCACATTGAATAAGCATTATGATTTACAACTGAACTTGAAACCACATGGTCTTTAACTCCCTCCAATATAATCCTCCTGGCTTTTATTGTATCTTTCTTCCATTGAGCCAACTGTTGTGCCTCTAATGTTGATGGTTTTGGAATATTAGTTTGTGTGTACTCCAATACTCCATCGTAATACAACACAAATTTCATTCAGTATTTATAAGCTATGAAATTCGAAGTGCCATCAAATGCATATTCAAGCATCAATCCATAGAAATACATTGTTCCTGGATTGAAGAAAATTCCCGCACCACAAATTTTCTATTCGAAAATTCTCTAAAAGAATATCAAGAATTTGGTTTCTTTTTACTTTTCAATAGCTCCAATACGATGTAGAAATAACTCAAAATTTATAGTTGTTAACGAATTCAGATTGAAAACAATAGTCACAAATTTCTTCTACTTAACCTGTGGAAGGGAAAACATACAATAGAAAAATGTGTAATCATTCAATCATAATGAACACATTATTTTTACTAGGGATCCCAACTAGGAAAAACACCTGAGTACTCTATTTGTATTATATCGTATGAGACAAATGATCTATTACAATGCCAACTTCAATCCCTCAAGCTCAACCTGCAATGCAATATTGATCTCCTCCTGAGCTTGCTCTGGCCAATACTTAGCCAAAATAGGCCTCCTTCTTCCTCTTATTTCCTTACTCAATTCTTTCTCCTAAAGAATACGAAGAGCTCCTATTTACTTGCACAATCCCAAGAGAATTCCTCACCTTCTACATGATTTTTTTTTACACTCAACAATATACAACAATAAATACAATTATGCCTTGTCCATCCACTCAAATTGGAAATTGGAATTGCATGGATAGCTAGGTCTATTTTTAGTAATTAACTAGTTAATTGATAAATCGGTGGGTTAAAAACTGCTCCAACTACTCAACTAAACTCATACAAACTCTATTCATGACTAGAGCTCCGATAACTAAGTTTCACTAAATATAACTCCACTATATTTCTATATCTTAGCAATCAACTCATGCACAACTCTACTTCTTTCCCACAAACTTGAATTGATTGGCTTAAGTAACTGACTTGGCCATGTCACTCCTGCTAACTGTAATTCAAGTCATCTTTTTGATGTGGAAATTCGAATTTCTCCATTTGACTAAGGCACAAGTCAAATGAAACCTTTTCTTACTACAATTTAACAATTGGAATCAAGAAAAGCAGGAAGACAAGAAGAGTGGAAAATGAGCGTTATTCTACAAACAGTGCCTTAGAAGTCACTTCCTTAGAATTGATCTGGAAGAGTGCATCGATCGCTCCTCATGAATATTTTGAAAATTTGTCTCAATATGTAGGGGCTTATGCTTCAGCTAGCATAGATAAAGCAACCCATGTCAAACGATCCGTCAAAGAAAAAGATGACTGAATTGAGCACATAGACCAATAGTTTGCACAATTTTAGGCATAACTTCAAGCATGACTTACCTTTGTCAAGAGTCAACATTCTACAGAAAAAAAAGGATGGCTAATTAAAAGAATTATAGCAGAGCATTAAGCGAGCAAGAGAAAAATATTTAGATCTGACCCATTTCAAACATGAAGCTTATGAACTTAATTCACAACTCCAAAAACAACAACAAATTCTTTGTGATAAGTTAAGTTTAATGCAAATGCAATGAAAACTCGTTAATTCATTGGTCGATGAATTGGTTGAGATGGAAACTCAATATGTTGAAGCCAAAAGAGACCCTAATGATCTCTTAAAGTGTCAAGTAGACTCAAAGAGAATACATCTAGACCTTCCAAAAATTCATGATGAGATGCATAAATCAATCATTCTTGAAAGTTGGAAAGATAGGATACGTTTGGTAAGGAAAATGGTTGTTGATGCTCAAGATCTTTCAGCTTCCATCATTTAGTCTATCATCTGATCACTACCAAAGGAAAATTTAATATCAAGTTGTGAAGAGGATGTTCAGCTAGATGTAGATGATTTATAAAAGAGATGGAGGATAACAGGGTAGAATGTGGTAAAACGATAAAGAAATTATCAAAAGAAAAATTGATTTAAATTGGGAACCCTTGATTAAAACACACAACTATTTGCAGGTTCTCAAGACCCTTATAGAAGTATCAAATCAACTGCTACCACCTCTACAAGTTCATGCCTTTAGTTGCCAGATAAGCATTAAAACTCATTCTCCCCACAAGTTGGCACCTCTTCTAGAAGTCCATTAGCAATGGAAACAAGCTACTAGTCCAACATCAATAACAAGTCACCCAAATTGATCATTTTTTTTCAGAATATAAATATTATCCATTTTATGCAAGTTTATTTTAGTTTGGTTGAAGAAATATCAGAGACTTAGTTTCTTTCTTTGTTTTGTAAAAGAATATTTATATGGCTGCTGAACTCAAGCAAAGGGTTTCGAAATCAATAGAAGAAAAAACCTTATTGCACTATTGTACATTAGAGCTTCTTAATTTAAGATATGAACCATTTTGGATTCCATGTCACAAAGAGGAAACCTAAAATTGGTACTACTATTAATTTTTGTCTTTTGATTTAAAAGTGGGATATTATGTCTTGGATGTTGTGCTTACGCTTCTAGTTTTTGAATGAAGTATTGTCACTATTGATGTGGTTTGTCCTTTCACTTTCATCATAAGCATAACAAGATATTTTTATTGAATGTGAATGAGTTAATATTAATTTAATTAACTATTTAATTAAATTAATCATCCAAAATTGTTTTAATTAACACTATCAATTACATATCTTCATTAACAACTATTCATTATCATTTTAGTTCACATCCTTATGTCAACACTGAGGTTACTATTACAGTTATTAGTTTTCACTTTTATTTATATTTTTGCTTTATTATCTCATCACATATTACCAACCCACTTACATATCATATCCATCTCACCCATTTTTCTAAAGTCTCCATATGTTGGAGCAAGACCTTATCGAGTAACTGGCCACAAGGTATGCTAAGCACGAGTAAGGCATGCCAGGGAATATCAGGGAATGTCAAGAAGTGCTAGAGTGTGCTAGGTAGTTGCAAGGTGTGCTAATATGTGCCAAATAGTGCCAAGGCATGCGAGGTGCTAAGACATTCTAGGATGCGCAGGGTGCTAGAGTATGCCAATATGCATCAGGGAGTTTCAAGGAAACAAAAGGAATAACCAAGCTAAAATGCAAGGAAATGAACACATACGAGGTTAATAAGTCGGGACTTTATCTTTTTCAAAAGGGGCATGCTAGGCACACTAATAACATGTTATAATACATGACAAGTGCCAATGTGTTCCAAGTGCTAATGTTTGTCAACGCAATATTATGCCAAGGTGTTCCAGGGCATGCTAGGGACTACAAGGCATGCCAACACATGATAGGGAGTGTTATGCTATGATAGGGCATGCGAACATGTGTTTGGATGTCCTACGCATGGCAAGATGTTTTAGGTACAAAGATGTTCGAGGTACAAAGATGTTGCAAGACATGTGAGGTGCCAAACAATGTTAGTGTATTGTTCCAAAGCATGTTAAGGTGTGGCATTAGTGTTTAGGAGTTCTAGGTCAATCTCATTAATATAATTGACAAAGCTTGTTTATGTATTAAATAATATAGTTCCTACACACACTAGTGGAAATTTATTTAAAGGAAATTTTCTAGATAATAAACCTAATAGAGATGAATCATGTGTTAACTCATAGGAAAACTATATTCTTATGACTTAAGGGAAATGATACACACTAATTACTTCTTAACAAATTGACTGACTATTATAAACACTATGACCATGGACACATAATGAAAAAGACTCCACAACAATGGTCTTAAATCGTTATCTTTTGACAAAAAATATAGTAACAAGTACATAACATCATCAAAAACTCATTGGAATGGTCAATGATGATCAACATTTTTTGACCGTCACCAAAAGTAACCAAAAAGAGCATTGGTGAGGGTCAATAAAACATCATCACTAGAAGTGTCGCCAAAGAGAGAATTAGTGATGGGCATTTAACGACCCTCACTGAAATTGTCACCAAAGAGAGAATTAGTGACGGGCCTTTAACAACCCTAACCAAAAGTATCATTGAAAATGGCTTTGGTGACAAAGCTTAAAGGACCATCACTATATACACTTATAACAACGATTTTTTAAAGACTGTAACCATATGCGACATTGGTGACAGACCTTAAAGGTCTGACATAGGCATGAAGTGTCATAAAAAACTCATTGGAATGGTCAATGATGACGAACATTTATTGAACGTCACAAAAGTAACCAAAAATATCATTGGTGACGGTCAAATAAAATATCATCACTAAAAGTGTCACCAAATAGATAATTAGTGATGGGCCTTTAACGACCCTCACAGAAAGTGTCACCAAAGAGAGAATTAGTGACAGGCCTTTAATGACTCTCACCAAAAGTGTTAATGAGAATGGATTCGGTGACAAACCTTAAAGGACCATCACTATATACACTTACAACAACGCTTTTTTAAAGACGGTCACCATATGTGACATTGGTGACGGACCTTAAAGGTCCGTCACAGGAATGACCCTCACCAATGACCTTTTTCTTGTAGTGTTAATCCCCTACCAATACAAACCCAACACACGATCAAAATTAAAAAAACTCATACTTTCACTAGATATTGTAGGTATATATACCCCTTTATATTTTTCATTAACTTTGAGTTCCATTTTTCAAACCTGCTAATAAAAAAAACCCTTTATGCCCTATTATATGATCAATATATTATGTCATGTTTTCATCAATATATATACCCCAATCTGAATGCATGTGGTATGGTATTTCTCCCCCATTGAATGCCCCGTGTTTAGAAGCCATCATTGTAGGGTCCTCAAAGTGACAATTGTGATAGGTTAGGTCGCACACATTATACGCAGTTTCCATCGCCCACATAATATCATACCATGCATCTCCATCATTCCTCTTGCACCATTCCTATGTTAACTCATTGGCTTGAAAGCCCCATCTTAGTCTAGTTCCAAGGTCCTTTACCTTGTTTACAAAACTTGCTTGGGAACCTCATGGACCAAAGGTTGATGCGGTCCACCTGCTTGTTGATACCATATTGGGTTGGGCTGCCAACCACAATGCCTCATGTACTCTCTCTACACACTCGATGGCCCGAAGGCCTAAAAGTCTAGTAGGGCCTACCTTGATATACATCACCTCAGCATCAAGGTCTAATGGCGAGATTACTTTGACTCAATAAGATTCATCTTGATATGAACTCTCTTGATATGGCATGATTAAATTTTTACAACATTTGTTGGAAAATCTTCTATCACAACAATTGACAAACTTCAATAGTTGAGTATCAGGTCCCAATAGACATCAAGGTATCGGCTCAGAGATTGAATTACATGGTGGAAAGTGATGAGGCTGATATGATATTGTGTTGATATGGCTTGAACTATATATCAGTCAATACAATTGCTCAACCGTTCGATTGATTTAGCTACAATTGCAACGAGGTATAGCATTGAACCTAATCTGATGATTTTAGAAGAAGAAATTAGCAAAAAAAAATCCTATATTCGTGAATTGATACACACTACAGAAAATCAATTGGGTTGAAATGCCCAAATATCTTTCTTAATAGAGACTTCAACCTCTGTTATTTCTTTGACATTGTGAACGAAAATTTCGAATAACCTTATTTTTATAATGAAGCTTCTATTCCTTTTATTGAAACTCCAACATTCTCAAGTTTTCCTCTCTCATCATCGAGATTTTCTTTCTTTTGGTATCAAAATTTCAGGGAATTCAACTTTTCTCGTCTCATCCTCAAGCTTTTCTTATTTCAAGTAGAGAGACGAGAATTTTGGTTCCCACAAACTTATTAATAATGTATTTATTGATCGACAACTATGCCATCTACTATACAAACTTCTTATAAAATACATCAATATCATTTTCAATCCAAAGAGTGAGCCATAATTGTCACCATCTCTCGTACAAAATGTTTATAAAATACATCACTATAATTTTCGATCAAAAGGGTGAGCCATTATTGTCACCTACCATATAATTGATCTCGTATAAAAATATATGGAAAGTGAGGTTTACCATGATGATAACTCTCAAGGCTAGAGTTTTCACCTTAGCTAGCAAAAGATATCATTGCATATACAATGCATGCACTAGTACAATAAGGGCTAAATCTTATGTTTTAAGAGTTATCTCGATGCAACCTAAATTTACTAGACTTTCCATATTACATCATTAATGCACTTTATCTTTGTTCGGAAGCACCACTAGAAGATCTTGTTCCTTATTAGTCATATTCAAGTCAATATGAGAGCTCACGTCAATAGTTGTTAGATCTTATCAAATGCTTTGTCACACTCTTATGTCTATATGAACTTTTAATTAAATTTTGTTCCCTATTACTCATATATAATTCAATATTAGATTCACGTCAATAATTGTTATATCTTGTCAAATGTTTTGTCACACTTTTATGTCCATATCAACTTTTAATTATTCTTTTGCGAAATTTACTATTTTAAAAAGGCAACTTACAAATTTCCTGTAATACTTAACTAATCTCCTAAAAGTAGCTTCATCATGTGTATTAGAAATCGTCGATCGCTTCAAAATAGCTTCTATGTTTGTTATATGTGCTACATTCCCCAATAAAACAATATTTCTAAAATAATGAATATGTCAAACTGGAAAAAATAAGAATTTGTAAGTTTGGCTTATAATTTATGCTCTTTTAAGTCATTTAAATATTAATGTTAAAGGTTTCTCATCTTCTTTGGTGCGGGAAAATAAATAGTAATATGATCCAAAATTACCCGTTTAAATATATTTAAATGGGTAAATATTTATATTTGGGTTTATTATTAGTTCTATGATTTTAATATTATTTTTTTGGTTTATAATCTCTCGGGGTTTTAGTATTAATTTATTCGTTTTATTATTCCTTTGAGTTTAGAATATCAATTATGGTCAACCATTGTCAATCATAGCAAACCATGGTCAACCATGTTTGAATATCGCATTGTGACAACAATTGTCTCACCATCAAAATAAACCATGTTTATTTTAGTGTTTGTAGTGTTTATATTTGGGTTTAACAATGTTGGGTTTATAATATTAGTCCCTTGGGTTTAATATTATTTCATTGGGTTTATATTCCCTTGAGGTTTTAGTATTAATCATTTGGGTTTATTATTAACTTGGGTTTATAATATTAATCATGGCCATTTTTATTAATCTCTTGTGTTTGTAATATCAATCTCTTGTGCTTCTTGATCCCTTAGTTTTCTCATATTTATCCGTTGGGTTCACTAATTCCTTGGGTTTATAATATTAAATGGTTGGGTTTATTAGTTCCTTGAGATTATAATAATAGTCCCTTTTGTTTAATATAATTCCGTTTGATTCATAATCCCTTGGGTAATAATAAACAAAATAAACTAATATTATAAACCCAATGTATACAAACCCTAAGATAAATATCAAAATTACTAAAGTAAACATGATTGAATTAATAAAGCCTAAGAATAATAATAATAATAATAATAATAATAATAATAATAATAATAATAATTTGTTGAATTGAGGCTTCTGTGATACATAATAGTTGTAAGAATAATTTCGGCGTAAATCACATGTAGACAAACTTTTGTCGACGCGTTTCGAACCAACCAGTGTGGTTCATCATCAGGACAAATTAAAGACACAGATCCAACTTTGCATGTTAAATAGTCTGCGCAGAGCCTTCAACAGCTATCTTGACCAACGACTAATTTTGACTTCAGGACCAGAGTCAAAAAGTCAATTTTTATAATTTAATTATATTCGGTGACCATACCTTTAAAATATATATAAAAATAATTTATAAATAAAATAATTGGTTAATATTTAGTTAAAAAGGTATTATTAAATAATTAATTATTTAATAATACCTTTCTCAAACTAATTTAACCAATTATTTTATTTATAAATTATTTTTATATATATTTTAAAGATATGGTCACGAATATAATTAAATTATAAAAATGACTTTTTGACTCTTGTCGCAAAAGTCAAAATTAGCCGTTGGTCAAGATAACCATTGGGAGGCTCTGCTCAGACTATTTAACATGCAAAGCTGGATCTGTGTCCTTAACTTGTCATGACGATGAACCACATTGGTTCGTTTGAAACGCGTCGACAAAGGTATGTCTACATGTGAATTTATGCCGAAGTTATTCTACAAATACAATAATAATAATAATAATAATATAATATAATAATAATAATAATAATATTATATAAAATCATAAATATATAAGAATATCTTTATTATTATTTATATAGTTATTAATTATCATAAATAGTTCGTCTTTAAAAATTATACATAATAACTCACTTATTACAATTCTAATTATTATTGGATCATGGTTGTTATTATGAGCTAATAATATTATTATATAATAAAATTCAATATAGCGATATTATTATTATTATATTTTTATTGTTATAATAATAAATAATATAAATACTACCAAAAAATTACACATAATAATTACTTATCACAATTTAATATTGATCTAATTGTTATAAAGAGCTAATATTATTATTATAATAATTCAATATAATTATTATTATTATTATTATTATTATTATTGTTGAGTTTAAGTTTTGTGATCCATATTAAGTTCTTTTAGAATATTCTTCGGCATAAATAATATTCAAATGCATTTCTTGACACATTTCGAACCAACAAGTGTGGTTCATCATCAAGACAAGTTGAAGATTCAGATCCAGACTGCATGTTAAATAGACAGAGCAGAACATTTGACGAATAAATTTAACGAGGCAATGACTATAACGAGGCAAAGACTATATTGAATTGGTCAGCTAGAATGGCTAACAGCTATATTTGACTAGGAAATAGCTAACCGGACATGACCAAGGGATATGGACAAGAAAGTTTTATTTATTTTTAATGCCTATTATCATTTTTAATAATTTACATTATTATATTTTTTTAATAATATAATGATAATCTAATATTATATGAGTTATTTTTAATAATTAATTAATAATATTATAGTATTATGAATTTATATTATTATTATAACATTCATATATAATATATATAAATAATCTCGTGTTAATATTTATATAGTTATTAATAGTCATAAATAGTGGTGTTTAAAAAAATATTCATAGTAATTAATGTGGTTGATATAAGCCTGGACAAGAAAAGTTTTATTTATTTTTAATGCCTATTATCATTTTTAATAATTATATTATTATATTTTTTTTAATAATATAATGATAAATCTAATATATTATGAGTTATTTTTTATTATTAATTATATTATTAATAGTATTATGAATTTATATTATTATTATAACATTCATATAATAATATATATAAATAATCTCGTTGTTAATATTTATATAGTTATTAATAGTCATAAATAGTTGGTGTTTAAAAAAATATTCATAGTAATTAATGTGGTTGATATAAGCCTATCTTTCTATATCAACTATATTGGAAAATGTGATTGTATATATGTTTCATGTACGCCTATCAACATTTATCAACCACATTGATAAATGTAGTTATCCTAATTTATATTGTTTTAAGTCATTGAAAATTTAATGTTAAAAGTTTCTCATGTTATTTGGTGCTGGAAAATAAATAGTAATATGATCCAAAAATACATGTGTAAATATATCCAAATGCTTTCAAAATTATCATTGCATCAAATATATAGATATATGGTAGCATCGGTCTCTAATTAACTATGCATTTTGTTTTTAAATTTCTACTTAGCTTGCTTTAGTATTGCCCAGTTTAGAGGATGAACTTCTTAATTAGGACTTGTTGATGAACTGGTGAATTAGCCAATGGCGGAATATGGATTTCCAAAGAATTTTTTGAGAAAATTGTAAATGAGCCCACCATATAGAATTTCTGGTGAATTAGCTAATGGCGGAATATGGATTTCCAAAGAATTGTTTGAGAAAATTTTAAATGAGCCCACCATATAGAAGTTGTATAATTGTGTTGAGATTTATATTAAATTTGTTTTTTTTATATGTATAGACTAACCTAGGTACCTATGGGGGATTTGAACGGGTGACTTATCGCAGAGAGTGCCTTAACAGTGCACCCATTCACCGTCAATCCAAAACCCCGTGGGCGATTTGTATTAAAATTGTTAAATGAGAAAGAAAATATATTTTTTTAATAACAGAGAAAAATCCATTTTTTTAATAACAAAGCAAAAGGTATAAATATTTTATATTATTTGCAATGAATATGTTAAAGAGATAAATACATTGCTATATGGATTGAGTAGATGGGTGATATTGGAGACGATGTGATTTGGGTGTTATCAAATAGTTTGTTGGGGCATTGGCTAGTTCAAAGGCTACGACCATAAATTCATAATATCCCAAACATCTTTTGTTTACTTTGAAATTTATCCTTTCATAATTCTTAAAATGATATCTAAATTATAAATCAAATTTAAGAAATATTTTGGTTCCTTTCGTCAAAGGAAAGAAATCATCTATTCATGATAAAGGATATGTATTTCTAATAGTGACTTTGGCCAACTATTTGTAATCAATAAAAATCCTACTATCAGCCATATTTCTTTCTTATAAAAATCATTGATGTTCCTAATATAATGTACAAGTCAAGTCAAATGATTCCTAAATCTAGAAACTCTTAAAATTCCATATATAAAAACTCTTTAGAAACATTAGAGCTTACCTCTAACTCTGGTTTAAGTTTCAAAATTAATTTCAATTGGTGCTAAGGTCCATGAGTTGGTACTCTGGATAACTAATTATTGTGACAATATGGAATGTTGTATTATATTCATTGGATTATTCTCCTTCTTCATATGTCGTGTTAGAAGCATATGACAACCTTTTTCCATGACTACACTTTAGCTATAATGCCAAATTCAATCCCAATATGCTATTCTCTTGATTATCATCTAAAAAAAAGAGAGAGCATCTTTTCATTTTCATGTAATCTAAAATCACTTCAAAGGCTTTTAATATGTCCATCATAGGGTTATATCATTCTCTATTAAATATAAATTAATTTACATTCCGTTGTCCTTCCTATCAATAAATTCCACCTCAGATAATTCATTTTGATAAAATAAAACTTTTACTAACTTATCAATCAAACATAACTCTGTTTATTTTACTCGTCGTCTTTTGAAATGTGAATTATTTAATAGTATATCAATCCTAAATGCTCTACCCATATTTAAGATTGTTATTTCACTCTCTTAGTTCCTTATATTTTGATACCGTGAGAATAATCTTTTTAAATTTGAAGTCCTACCCATGTTAAAATTCTATAAATGAAATTTCTATGACATTAATCAAATAAGATATTACATATATATATGAAGTGTTGTCTTAAGATAGAGAAATTATCTTGGACACACAATCACACATCAAACTAGGAAACAAAATAGGAACAGACTCTTTATATAGAAAGTCACAACTCAGACAAGTAGGAATTAATATTCCAACACACCCCCTTAATGAGTACTTGTCTCGATATCAATCTCCAAAGACTAGTTGTGGTCAAACATAAAATAATATGTTGATGTCCATATAAAGGAGCAACCATCCACCGGAATACATGGGTGTCAACCACTGTAAACCCTAGTCTTGTAGGATGTCCTTCGCATACATGGTTCTGTCAACCATTATAACTGCATACATGTACATGTACCTGTAAGCCCCCCTCCATCATCATGGGTTTTATCAGATTACTCGTAACCATGCTCTGGGTTTTATTGGATCACCCTCAACCATGCCACTATATCCTCTCAGCCGCCAAGGCTAAACAAAGCCACCAAGGCTCAACTCATCCATGAAGGCTCAACACAACCACGAAGGCTCAACTCAGCCACGAAGGCACTCTAGCCACTCTAAGCCACAAACTTGTCGCTAGGGCACTCCAACCACTCTGGGCTACAAACCTGCCACTCGGGCATCCAGCTGCTAAGGCTCACCAAAGACCCAACTCAATGACGCCGAGGGTTTTTTCTGCTAACTCTAAACCATCCCAATATGAATCTTTGTCCCACTTTACTCTTACACATGGTTTTTGGCTTACCACAAACTAACACTCCAAATACAAAGTGGATTTTCGATTACCACGAACTATATTAGGGTACACATGCCTTACAAGGCTTACAAAACAACTCCAACTCTGGAGTTACTAGGTACATACCTTATAAATACCACTACAAAACACCCTAGACTTTCTTACTAATAAAATGTGTGACTCATAATACAACATGCTAGTGAGTTTATTCCACAAACTCACACTAACTCACACAAAAATTTGTTGTGTTTTCCTTGGATTCTTTGCTACTCATGTTGGCTATACCACACCATTCATATGTTGGAACATATCACTCCTTTCCCATTTGAATATTTCCATCATAGACTATGTACTTTTGAGCCTTAGATATAATGGTCTTGGATCTCTAAATTTTCCCTGTTATCAGTTAGAGTCACGAATTCTAACAAAATGACTTCATATTGACGTCGTGAATCTCAATATGTATACAAATTTCTGAGACATATTCTCCTTCAAAACAATATAAAATAATAGCACAAGCCATGATCTAAAAAAATGACTACGATTTTATGGATTAATGCAAAAGCACTAACACACAATATGAGTAATCTCACTTTTGCTAATTGTGCCATATTTGCCAAAGTATCCTGCTTTTGAAGGGCACTGGATATCACTTGGACAATTTTTCAAGGGTGGACACTGCAACAACACCACAAAAAAGCTAAACACGTCCACCTTGGTTGTCCCCCAACCTGTTGTTGCAACAATTACCTGAAGCAAATCCGATTCCATCGGTGGTTATTAAGAGCACCGCAGTGAACCAAAGGGTAAAACATCCTACGGGTTAGCACCATGAGCCTGGCAGCTCATGCTAACCAATACAATAGAAAAAAATTGCTCATTTCAATACCAAGTTTTTTTCCACAAAAAATAGCTCATCGCCAACCCACATCTTGATGCACTAGCTTGATACTTCCGCCCTTGAATTTGACAATGGCAGGAGTAGATCTTTCTCACATGATGCTCATGGATCCCTCGGGCATAATATTCACATCCTGGAAGTTTCTCATTTTTCTTAATAAACCGAGAGTGCATAAGGGTTCAGATTGAGGCTTTTTGTGTTCAGGTATTTTGGGCATTTCCTGCAAGGAATTTTCTAAAAAAACAAACCAGCGGTCTCAGGTAGCCATGGATTCCCTTTGCTGGCAGGGCAGGGGGACCTTGAAAGGGGTGTCGAGCCAAGAATCGAGTATCTTCTTGCCCTATTCGGGGGTGGTGTGCATTCCTCCAACTGTTATAACGTTTGAGTTGTTGATCGAACTGTAGTTCTGGGCATCCTTCATGGAATTGCACGTGATAGAATAGACACCTGAGAACTTGTTGGGAAAAAATGGAGACCTCGTTACCAATTCCACACGCCATGGGTCCCTTGATTTCCACTTGGTTTTCATTATGTTGGGCTTCGCTCACCCTTATACTGACTTCTTCCCTAATATTGTAGTACTTATCAGTGTCGAGATCCTGGACTTCGATACCCTTTGATCAAAGGTGTTCGATAAGGGAATCTTTGAGCGCGCAGCCACACATGGCCATTCACCTCTGATGAATTCATCCCCTTCACCAAACAGCCGAGCCAATGAAACAAAACCGAAATTAAAAAGAAATAATCGAATTTAAACTGTGTTTTTCCCACATAGCTACATCAACATTCTCTCCTCTGATAACAACAGTTTTCCTTTACAAGATTACAGAGTTTCATTACGCTGCAAGATCCATCAATCGAGATTGACAAACTCAAAAAATTAAAACAACACAAATACACTATTTTATTTTCCTCAGCTTAGGATGTACCAAGCTTCCTCAGCCCAGGACGAACCAAGCTCAAGAGGGGCCAAGCATTCAGGGGCTCTGATACCATGCTAAAATTCCATAAAGGAAATCTCTATCACATTAATCAAAATAAGATATTACATATATACATGAAGTGTTGTCTCAAGATATGGAAACTATCTTGGACACACAATCAGTTGGTTGAGAGAATATCTCAACCACACACCAAACTAGGAAACAAAATAGGAACAGACTCTTTACATAGAAAGTCACAATTGAGACAAGTAGGAATTAATATTGCAACAACACATGTTGAACATCCTGGTTAGAGTGTTTTCCTTTGTATTTTCATCGATCCAAATGTAGATACTATTGTGATGTGTCAAATGTGGGTGTACAGTGCTTATTACATATGTAATCCAAATAATGATATTTACCTCAATGTCAACTACCTTTAAAAAACTACAACATTTCTTCTTCTTGTCTCTCTATGCTTTGTAAATGATGCAGAATAATCACCTACTAAATGAGGTTAGTTAATAGATCTTTGTGTATTTGACCGTAAGAAAGTAAAGTCGATAAAATATTTACGTGGTTTGATTTTTTTTGTGTTTATCAGAATCCATATATGATATTTAAGAAAATTAAAATGTTTATGTTGATAGACATGTTAATTTTACAATAGAATTTTTAAATTTCTAATTTGATTTTCAATAATTATTAAAGTGGATGGTAGGGATTTAACTTTCATAGAATATTCTAAAATACTTTTTAGTAGTATACATAAATGAAAGGATTAGATTTATTTTAGAAGTAGTTATTATTTTCATTTTTTTTAGTGAAAGTCATTAATTAAGGAAATGGCATATGAACAAGTGTCATATGAATTGACTTATGTCTTTTTGGGGAAGTGTTATAGAAAAGACACGGTATTGGTCCAAAGTAATGTAATAAACCAAGTTTATAGATTAAGAATCTCCATGATAAAATACTTGGAATAATGCTTACAATAGTATATAGGTAACATTAGTTTGTTGGTCGTTGAATTTTATTAACATATTTTGTCAACAATAATGGTTAGATCTCATGAGCACTATTTATATGACTTGTATTTTAGTTTGGAGGGAGAATAGACAAATTGGTTTTTGAGAAATCTATATACATGGTTTGTTCTTCTAATTTATTTTTTTGGTATCAGAACCTAGAACCTATATGGGCTTCACTCTCTCAAGAGAGAAAGCTCATGAACATGAAATAAAGTTGAGGTTACTTTTCCGTACAAACATGGTTAGAGTGTTAGCGTGTTTGTTTTCAGATTATTACAGTGTCGATATTATTTTTTCGTGTCTCACTGGGCATGATTGGAAGGAGCGATGAGGAATGCCTCACCATGGCTTCAAAGGGCACGGGGCAGTGTTGATGCAATTCTAGAATAGACCAATCTAGCGGTCTTTTGCAACAAGCTCAAAATTTTCTTAACCTAAGGTTGTGCTCCCAGGGCCTCGATTTGACTCTCATGGAAACCATGCACTGTAGGAAGCCTACAGTGGCTTACAGTGGCTATTAGAGCAGTTCTACTATAGTCAGAGTTTGGCATCATCAATTACATGTGGCCATGCTTATACTAATTTAGAGAAACCGATTAGAGATGTTTGGCATCATCAATTACGTGTGGTCGTTCTTATACTGATTTAAAGAAACCGATTAGAGAGAAGATCCAGTCGAGTGTACAACCTGTGTTTTCCTAGTTTGTACCATGCTTCCCTTGTCTGCATATGAAATTTGCTTTATTTAGGGATGGTCACTTACATCATCTATGCATTGAAATAAAATTAAAATAGTTGTAATGAAGGTTAAATTGCCACGCTTCAAGGAAAACAACATATGATTCATGTTTTCTTTTCCTAATATTTTTGTTCAATGCCGAGTAGATGCTAGATTCTATACTAATTTTTCCCAGATGCAAGTATATACTGGACTGAGAGCTGATGTTTTAACATAGATATCCGTGCAACATTCGATGCAGGGACTACATTAATATGTTGTCAATCATGGCATCATCAATCTGCGATTAATTATGAGGATATTTCTTTCTTCTTAGATGAGAGTGAATAGTTTCATGATTATTGGTATTGTGAGATTTGTTTCTTTATTTCTTTAGTTTTTAATTATGTTCGTAAAAAGTGTAAAATCAATTACTGAATAGTGTTGCATAATTTAAATCACTGGTTTTTGGCACTCAGAAACTCTGAACAACATTATAAAATCTATGGTAAGGTCAAGTTATTTAATTATTTTTTTTCAGTATAAGATTCATGTGATAGTAAGATCAAATTATTTAATCATCTTTTGAACATATTTGGTATTCATACCTCCATCCTAGCAACTGAAAGATAGACAAAAGTGATGGTGGTCAGGGGTTAAATTTGACGGGTGACCTTACCTGTCAAGGAATTTTTTTATGACGTTTTTATTTTTACACTGCCCATCATATGACTTTTAAAATTTATTTGTACAAGTTTATCTAATTTCAAATTGTACAATAAAAGAACAATAGTTGTGAAATAATTTTAAACCAAAAATATAACGTGCATGATTTCTCGGTTGGATACAACGAACTTTTTGGTGGCTCGTCCAACAACCAACTTTGCAAACAAAAAGTTGTGTTCAACCTCATTTCGGACAAAACCCAACAGTCTAATGCTATTTACTGCACATACCATTGTTGAAAATCCAGTCCAATTTTTTACAGCGAATACAAAACAAAGCTCAATTTTTTACATAACCCACTACCCAGAATTCAGCTGGTTTAATATCCCACTAAAGACAAGTGGATTCAATGCATCGAGCTCTATTGAAATTTCAAACATATAAAAGTCCAGTCCAATTTTTTACAACAAATACAATACAAAGCTCAATTTTTTACATAACCCACTACTCAAGAAATTACAAGAAATTACCAGCTATAACAATGTAGTTTTTATTTGTACAGAGAGGGAGGGATTTCAAAAACCTGGCAACGCAATCTCTCGCAGGTTAGTAGATCCAGAGTAAAGATGGATCTATTCTGGTTTAATTCCCCCATTTAAATAGGCTACATTCCAAGTGAATACCATGGATCAATACCATGTGCCA
>APFE031245061.1:30293-46014 GCA_000404065.3 Pinus taeda | reverse complement strand
TCCCCATTGCATTGAGTTCCTCCATGAGATGAGGAAACTTTTGCTGAACTTGGTCCCTGGTGAGCCACTTGCCCTGGTGAAGGAGTTGGCCTGCTTTAACAACTCGATATAGTTGGATATTCTGTTGGCGAATGTTCTTAATATGTTTGTCCATGATCCGATCAGTTGCAGCTTGTTCCATGCAATTTGGATTTAATTATGTGGGTGTGAGTTGTTATGCAATGTCAGATGTGTTTAGCAATGGTGGAAAGTATGGCTGAAGGTGGTCCACATTGAACACTGGGTGCAGACGAAGGAATGGGGGAATGCTAAGCTCAAATGCATTGTCTCTCATAGCCTTAGTAATGGTGTAAGGACCATAGCGGATTGGTTTCAGTTTCCGATAGGCTCCAGTAAGGCGTTCCTTTGCAAATGCAACCAGACTTTGTCACCCACCTGAAACTTGTGTGGCACCCGATGTTGATCATGTTGCTGCTTGTACTTAGCATTTGATTTCTCCAGAATGTCATGGACCTACTGGTGAATATGTTGGATGTGCTCAATGAAGCTGGTTGCCTTGTCTGTTTCGGACTGGACATGACCCGAATCTATGTGAGTAGCTGTAAGTGGCATGGCCACATCAATGGGGCATACTAGTTGGAATCCCAAGACCACCTGAAAAGGGTTGTGGCCAGTCGAGCTGTGAAGATCTTGGTTGTAGTTGTGTTGAACATAGGGGAGGCTCTCGTCCCATGTGCGTGGATGCCTTGGTCCCTGGGTAGAGTGTGTACAATCATCCTATTGACAACCTCTATCTGGCCATCAGTTTGAGGATGGAAGGATGTGGACTTAGTGAGTTTGTTGTCCATCATCGACCAGAGACTAGACCAAAATGTACTGAGGAACCGACTGTCCTGATTTGAGATCATAGAATGTTGGATCCTAAAGTTCACCCACATTCATTCAAAGAAGAGTTTAGTGGTGGCTTCTGCTGTGATATTCTTCTTGCAGTCCACCATAATGGCCATCTTTGAGAACCTGTCGATCACCAAAAAAACACATTCATTTCCATGCTTAGTGGAAGGAAGGCCTAAGATGTAATCCATGGAGATGGATTTCCAAGGTCAACTAGGGGTAGGCAGCGGGGTATAGAGGCCTTGCTTCTTGATGGTTAGTTTGGCAATGGCACAGGCAGTACATGATCTGATGCACATCCCGACATTCTGTCGAAGATTCGGCCAATAGAAATACTTTTACAGTACTACCACCATTTTCTCGACCTTGAAATGCTCAGTAGCTTGATTGTAGTGTTCTTCCCAATTCATTTTGGCACCCTCGCTTGAAGGAACACAAAGGTGACCTAGGTGGCATAACAAGGCATCCTAGAGGTGAAAATCTAGAACATGTCGACCCCCCAAGAGTGTCTAGTATGTGTGGCCGAATTCTGGGTTGCTTTTATAGAGAAGTGGCCAATCAGAAGTCTCGTGCCCATAAGAGTTGAGCATGGTGGTTAATGCCATGATCAATGGTTGACTGAGGCAATCTGCAACATTATTGGTGCTGCCCTTCTTATACTTGATATTCAAATGGAACTGTTGCAGGTATGTAGACCATTTCTGATGGTGATCATTTTGCATTTTCTGTTGGGTTTGTATGAACTGCAGGGGTCGGAGGTTTGTGTGGATGAATATTTCCTTCCCCAAAATGTAATGCTTCCATTTTCGGCAGGCCTGCACAATGGAATACATCTCTTTATCATAAGTGGGATACTTCCAGATTGTGTCTGAAAGTGTTTCACTATGATATGCTACTTGATGCTCATGTTGAGTAAGGACTGCCCCAATAGCATAGTCAGAGGCATCTATCTCGACCTCAAATGGTAGTTGTAAATCTAGTAACATGAGCATCGGTGCCATCTGAAGGCGATCTTTCAACTCTATGAATGCCTTATGTTGAGATTTAGACCAAAAGAATTTTGGTTTCGTTCCCCCCTTGGTGACTTGACTTTAGGGCCAAGTGATATGAGAAAACCCCAACACAAACCTGCGGTAGAAGTTGCCAAGAACTAGAAAGTTGCGGAGTTCTGTCAGAGTGGTTGGAGATGGTCAATCCTGAATGAATTGGATCTTGGATGGATCCACATGCACCCCCTGTTCATTAATAATGTATCCCAGATAATGAACCTGGGTCATGCCAAAAGTGCATTTCTCCAAATTGGCGAATAGCTTGTGTTGTCGCAGTGTTTGGAGAACCTATTGGATGTGGTGGAAGTGCTCTTCCCAAATCTGGCTGAAGATCAAAATGTCATCCAAGTATACCACAACAAATGAGTTGGTGAATGGTTGCAAGATGTCATCCATTATCCTCATGAAGGTTGCAGGAGCATTCGTCAATCCGAAAGGCATAACCAACCATTCCAAAAGGCCCTCCTTGGCTTTGAAGGCAGCCTTCCATACATTAGAGGGTTCGATTGGTACCTGGTGATATCTTGACTTCAGATCGATCTTGCTGAAATATTTTGCCCCCTTTAGTTGGTTTAGGAGGTCATCAATCTGCGAGATTGGGTACCTATTACGGACAGTGATCTTGTTCAACGCCCGATAGTCAATACAGAGTCTCCAAGTCCCATCCTTCTTCTGTACCAACACGATTGAGCTCCCATAAGGTGAGGAACTTGGACGGATGTGACCTTTCTGCAGCAGCTGCTGAAAATGCCTTTTGATTTCAACGTTCTCTAGAACTGAGCGTCGATAAATTGGTCCATTGGGTAGCGGCGCACCTGGGGTCATATCGATGAAGTGCTTAAGCTGACAGTGTAGAGGAACCCCTGTGGGGGAGGTGAAAATGTCTTCGTACTCCTCCACGACCTTGTCCATCTGTAGTTATCGTGTAGAGGGGCCTTGTCTAGAGGCCATGGCCACCGTCTTCTTCTTTTCTTAAGGGTGTATCATCAAGAAAACAAATTTCTGGTTTTTGGAAATGAGCTTACTGCATTATTTTGTAGTAATCAAAGAGATGGCGGTAGGCGGTACTACCTCTGGTATCCTATACAACTTATCTCCCAATGTAATAATAACAACACAGGGCCTTGATTCATACACAGCATGTCGCTTCCACAAGTATGGTTGTCCTAATAATACATCACAAACTTCAAGGGGAGAATGTCACACAATACCTCATCCGTGAAGGGCTTGATGTTGTATGGAAGGCGACACTGCTGGCTTACACGAAGATCATGTCCTTGGTGAAGCCACCCGATGGTGTATGGTTGTGGATGTGTTATGGTCGGTAAGCCCAACCACTTCACGACCTCTGCCAAAATAAGGTTCTTTTGGCTCCTGCTATTGACAATGAACTGTAGCAGGGAGCCCTTTACCCACATCTTGGAGTGGAAAATATGCTCTTGCTCCTCTCGATCTTCGGGTTCATTTTTCTGGATCTTGGTAGTAGCAACAGTGGTGTTGGGATCTGCATCAATGATCTGCTTCCCTTTTTCATTCCCCTTGTCGGGTTTGGACTCAGAGTTAGAACATGCATCTGATTCTGAAACCTTTAGCTCAACCACCAGCGACTGCCTGGCTTGACACTCACTTGTGTTGTGAGTGGAGCTCTTATGGAACTCACACCATTTTCTCTTGTCCTTTTTTGGCTTCGCGGCACTGTTCTTTGCTTGCAACTTTGGCAGGTTGTTTTGGGCTACCTTGCCTTGGCTTTGTCCCTTGTTCTGTGGTTTAGGGGCACCTTTCCCTTGCTTCAGATTCACAGATCCAAAGTCTCACTTCTTTTGTTTAAACTTCTGCTCAACCTTGACATCATATCGATATGCTATGTTGAGCGAGGAGATGTTCAGGAATTCTATTTCTTCCTGGATGTACTTGTGCAGACAGCCACAATATTTGAGTATCAAATGCTGCTCTGAATCCTTGATACCCAACTTTGTGCGAAGGGTATGGAAAATATTGGTGAATTCCAGCACGTCTTGGTCCCTTCCTTGCCGCAACATGGTCCACTTTATGTATTCATCCTCATAGCTTTCGACAGGGTAGTACTGCTCCTTGATGGCATCTCGGAATGAATTCCAGGTGGGTGCGGCTGAAAATAGTCAGCCGGTATTTTCATCCTTCTATTTGCAGTAGGTTTCCCACTAGTCCTTGACATGGGGGGCTGCTTTGAGAAGAGCGAAAACAATCTTTTCTTGACTCAAAAATTCATCAACAAAAAAATAACCCTCTATAAGATTTAACCATTTATCTACAGCATCTGCTTCTATTTGACCCTCGAATCTGGGGATTTCAAAATTAACTTGTACCTTAAAGGGTGTGGCGTTTCCAGAGTAGCTACTGGAAGCCGATGCGTCGTTTCTGGGTAGCTGTTGTAGCATCTGGGAAAAGTTGTCCATCATCGCATTCCATTGTCGATCGAGGGCTTCTTCGAGCAAGATTTTGATAGGATCTCCTGCCCCCTCGTCTTTCTTCTCATCTGCCATGGGAGGCCATCGGGATTTGCGATGCTGGTCTTGCAAAGGTTTGACCAGTTCAAGCCCTAACTCCTTATATCCTTACCTTGTTGGGGACATGCAAAGAAAAACAGAGCAAAAGCGGACCACTCTGATACCACTGATATAGACTTAAACAAAAACGCAACAAATTATAGAGATAACCATAAACATAGACATGCAGTCGAAATAATATTTCATTTCATTAATGTAAAATGCTGAAATATGCTTACAAACAGTAATGGAAATAAACTAGCTAGGGCGATGGTAGTTTATCTCTAAGAAGAGATGTGGTGGCTACATGCCTCTGAACTGTGTTACAATGAGGCTTGAAGGCCTATTTATTGTTGAAAATAATGGAAAACCTTAACATTCCAAAACCTAAACCTAGAAGATGAAACGCCAAACTGTGGGCCCCGTTTGGGTAAATTGGTACATCAACTTCTCGGGGTCATAACTTTGGCATATGATCTCTGTTTGACGCGTACAATAGCTCGTTAGAAAGATCTATCCGAACACTACCACTTTGGGAAGGGAAACATCGTTCCATGGATCCATGTTGCCCCCATATTTCCCCAAAAAACGTTGTTTGGGGCCTCAAAATAGCTCCGGAAGTTCAAGACCCGAAAAACTGCTAAAAATAGTAAGTTGTGCTACAATTAAGGAAACTAAAAATGCCAAGAGAAACAATGGTGGGGGTCCAAGTGGACTTGGCAGTTGGCCACCAATATCCACCTGGATCAGAATAAAGCCTATTGTTAGAAATAATACTAAGAGGGGGGGTGAATCAGTATAATCAGATCAATAATTTTATTTCCCAAATAGATTTGTATACACTACTTCAGCTAAGTGAACTATAGTGTACACGCGACTTTACTTAAAGCAGCCACCATATATGTAGAGAACTTTTGATTAACGCAATTTATCATGCATTGAACTTTAACTAGTATATCAGAGATTTATGAGACAGTGCAGTAAAAGCAGAATAAAGCATCACACATAAGCAACACACATGAACACCGAGATATAAGGTGGAAACCCAATTGGGTAAAAAACACCTACTACTGTCATCTCTGTCTTCTTTTTACAATCTTGTATTGGTGCAGACTTATACCAGTATGTAGGCTTCTACCTGTAGAAGTTTACAACATTCTCTCATTCTCTAGCTTCTACTCGAAGGGAGCTACAACCTCCTAACTCTTGTACTAGCCGATATGTTTATTAATATGTAGGTAGCGACTTACAAAAGGTTACGACCTTCTTTCTTCCTCCAATGACCACGTTTCATAAATTTTCAGTCTAGATCCATCAACAACATCATAACTGCAATTCAATCATCAAATACATCTGCATCAACCAATCTCTGAAACTCAATCATCACTTTCTAAATCCACCACAACTGAATCAATCAATCACTTTGACAACCCATTGTCAAATAACAATCAATCTGATCATTCAGAATACAGTAATCAGAACCCAGAACTCCGCAATAGTAAACAAAAAAAATTGAAACCTACTTTATAAGGTATACGCTACTTCCATGTGTTGAACCTGCTTGTATACGCGCTTTTATCAAAGCCAACCAGTGTACACATATGCAAATATTAATTGATAATTCTGCAGCTATTCTAGACTTCAGTTATACATAGATCATAATATTTATAGAATAACACATGCGTCAGTATTCAAATCTAGAGTATACATGATCAAACAACATAATGATAATTCATTTCAATCCTTAAGATCTCAATCCATCATTAGATCTTATCTTTCATCAACCGCTAAGGTTCATCCTTGGTTCAGATCAAGCACAACACCATAAGCCACTAACATGCATACTAGATCTCACACTTCATCAGATATTCAATACTTGCACACTTGGCCTAATGATATTCTCTTCCTTATATAGTTTTAGGCCTTTCTGAATACCATGGACAAAAAAAACTTAGGACCAATAGCTTCGACCAATACCTAGGGTTAATACCTTTGACCAAATACTTTGGACAAATACCTTGGATCAAAATACCTTGGACCAAATACCTCAAACCAAAAACTTAGTTTTCCAACATATATGTGCTTTTCCTTCTATGAAGTGCATGTGTACATATACGCTACTTGTGTTCAATGAACCTGTGTGTATACACAGCTTGGTCAAGGTGAACCTGCATATACCTCTCTTTCTTCATTCTTTGTAGTCTGATCTGTAATTCTTTGTTGTTGACATGCTGTACTATGATCTTTCATCTCAGTGAGTTGCCATCAAGGACAATACCTGTATCATAATGCCAACACCAATTGTTTTCCAGAACAAGTTCAGAACAAGTCAAAGAAAAATTGTAGCAACAACAAGTGAATAAAGCCTACAACAAGAAAGTTCAAGAGAGAATGAAGCAATTTCGAGGATATAGAATTTGGAAGCAGAGAAAAAGAAACGCAAAATTGTAAATTTCTTGAGTCATTGTAAGCCTAGCTGAGACATAGACTAGTAGGCATGTTTAAGTGATAATCTAGTCAAGTTACGTTGAGTCATATGATCGTAATTAAGGGGGAGTGTTAGAAATAGTAATTAGTCCCGCATGTGGAGTTCGCTAAACATAGAGAGTCAGTTAACTGAGTGATTGAGTGATTGAGTGTTGAGTCATGTCAAGCTAAGTGATAGATGACATTGAGTGTGTGATTACATATGATTGCGTGTCAAGATATTTTAGGCAAGTAGCTAGTTGGAAAAGGTTAAATACCCTTCATCTGGTTCATTGTAAGAATCATGTTTTGTGTGATCAATAGAAGAGAAACAACTCATGTTTTGTGCGAATTCATGCTTTTTCTTGTCTGCCTTTCCAATAATTACGTGTGGCCCTGCTTATATTTATTTATAGAAATTGATTAGAGAGAAGATTCAGTCGAGTGTACAACCTGTGTTTTCCTAGTTTGTACCATGCTTCCCTTATCTGCACATAAAATTTGCTTTATTTAGGGATGGTCACTTACATCATCTATGCAATGAAATAAAATTAAAATAGTTGTAATGAACTTTAAATTGCCACACTTCAAGGAAAACAACACATGTTTCTTCTTTCCTTTTCCTAATATTTTGGTTCAACGCCGAGTAGATGCTAGATTCTATACTATTTTTTCCCAGATGCAAGTATATATTGGATTGGGAATAGATGTTTCAATGTAGATATTCATGCAACATTTGATGTGGGGACTCAATTAATATGTTGTCAATCATGGCATCGTCGATCTGCGATTAATTATGATTAATTATGAGAATACTTCTTTTTGCTTAGATGAGAGAGAACAGTTTCATGATTATTGGTATTGTGAGATTTGTTGGTTTATCCCTTAAGTAGTTTTTAATTATGTTCGTAAAAACTGTAAAATAAATTATTGAATAGTGTTGCACAATTTAAATTAGTAGTTTCTAGCACTCAGAAACTACGAACAACGGTATAAAATCTATGTGTAAAGTCAAGTTATTTAATCATCTTTTGAACACATTCGGTATTCAGACCTCCATCCTAGCAATTGAAAGATAGCCAAAAGTGATGGTGGTTGGTAAATAAGATTGTTCATTACTTGACAACTTTTATCGTGGAAGCTTGGATGAGCCGAGTTTTTCAACATTCTTGATCATGCAAGTTTGTTAAAGGTTGTGAGAGGCATTTACCTTTTAAATACTTTAAAAAATGTTTTAAATGGGTTTCATGTGACATAGTGAAGAAAGAGAAGTGTTTGCAAGATTCCAAAGTGGAAAATGTTTTAAATGTGGAAAATGTTTTAAATGAGGTTCACATGACATAGTGAAGAAAGAGAAGTGTTTGCGAGATTCCAAAGTGGATATGAGTGTTTATGAATATGAGCTAGACATATATGTGACTATATGTAATTTACGATTCTTGTATAATCTTTGTAATAATGTAAATTAAGCATTAAAGACAAGAATTGGAATAATGCTTACAATAGTATATAGGTAAGATTAGTTTGTTGGTTGTTGAGATATTTTCTCAGCAATAATCTCTCACTTTAGAAATTGTTGAATCTCATGAGCACTATTTATGTGGCTTGTATTTTGTTCTACATGGGCAATAAACGAATTCGTTTCTGAGAAATTTGTATACATGGATGCTCTTCCAATTTCTTTCTAAAACTGTGGTAAATCTATATGGTTAATATGTTTTTTTATATATCTATATGTTTAAGTTATATATTGGTTCTTTTGATCATTAATTATAATTATAATTATTTTTAAATAAAGCTATAATTTACATATTTTATCTTTTTTTTAATTTTGACAACCTCAAACGTATGACCAAGTAAATATTTTGATATTTATTATGGATTGATGCCTATATGCATTTACTAGTCATTTAATTTATATGGGTGAGCTAGTAATAACAAAAAATTAATTTAAAATTTTGGTAACTTCAAAAGTATGACCAAGTACATCTTTTGATATTTTGTATGGATTGATTATTATATGAATTTATTAGTCATTTAATTTATATAGGTGTGTTAGTAATAACAAAAAAATAATTTAAAATTGTTTTAATATTTCCCACTATTGTGTAGATAAGTTGGCAATAAGTTGCACTGTGAACGCATTGTTTGAGAAGTCAATAGTTCAAATTTAGAACCAGTATATATTCATCTCAACCAAGGATGTATTAGGTGTAGAGAGAGATCATATCTTTTGATGTGCAAACAACTTGGAAAACTTGAAAAAATGTTTGCATCAATTAGTACTTAGTTCTTGACAGACTAGTGGTTAATATGGATTCTTTCTCTCTCTATAGATAGATACTAATGTCAAATATATTGTATCTATATTTTTTTCAATTGCTTTATATGATATATATATATAGATTTTTTATATCTCTTACTATATAATATATACATAGTTTGAACAATGAAATTTTTACAAAAAAAAAACTAATATGGGCAATGGGATATTTTTTATTTATAAACTATGTTGAACACAATGATTTTTTTTTTATTAATATATTGAAATATATTATTTAATCTTGCATATTGAAATTTTATTTATGAAACTATTTTAATTTTTTTAATTATTATTATATTTTAATTGAATATATATTATTTTTTATTTAATTTAACATAATTACACTAATTCTTTTATTATAATATATGGAAATTAATGGAAGCATTTTTACCTATTATTTCTTATGCATATTTTATTATTACTTTTTGTACAAATACCTTAATAATTTTTTTTAGAGAATGTTTTATTTTTTACTTTTAATTATAACAATATTAAAATATTTTTCCTAATTTCTTATAATTTATAGGAAAATGAAAAGATTTTTTTACTATTAATTAATTAATTAAAAAACCATATGAAATAATTAAACTAACCAAATACCTATTTAATTAATAAGTTTTTATTAAAAATTTAATATTTTTAATTTAAAAATATTTTAATTTTACTTACATGTCAACTAAAAATTGAATATGGACGTGACCACCATCACCATCGTATGGTAGAATGAGTAGAATGTGCAAGTATGTGCAATAACCCTTGTACTATGTGTAGTGGTAGCCTTTACATCCAGTCACAAAATACATAAATAATTTTCTTTTTAACATTAGTAAGATAAACGTGAAAGTGAATTTTTGAAAACGAGTTGATTGGTTCAAACCTAAAATAACCCTTATAACGTGTGCCAACATTGTATTGTTGACAACCATTCACCAAAAATACTAATTAAAATGCAAATTGAATTTTAGGATAATGAAATCGAAACAAAAGAAATAGAGCTGAATTATTAAATATCCATAAAAGCAAGAGTTTTTTTGAGTTTTTGCAGTTATAACAAATTTAAGACTTCTTAACTCAAAATAGATCCAAAATAAACATAAACCTAAACTAATTACGACGTAAGGCGTTTCTCTCTGAAATCAACTTCCCTCATTGCCTATTTGTCATTTTGTGCACCACACGATTTAGATGTTAGACGATTAAACAAATTTCAACCATTAAATCAATGGCAAAAGGAAGAGACACCGGCAGAATAGAAACGGACAGGAATGGCAAGAGGAAAAAACACGGTCAGAATGGAAACGGACAGGATTACCAACAGATGGCCTTGAAGCGTCCAGCTACCAAAACAGTAAGCTGCCTTCAGCTTTGAAACCTTTGGATTCGCCAAACTAGCAGGGCTGTAACTAGGGGAAGGATGGGTGCCATTTGAGACTTCATAGTTATTGGCATACAAAATCTCCAGTGGCGTCGATACCCACGAGAACAACTCTTGGCTGCACACACAGAACCTTTCCCCAGCTCTAATGCAGGTGGTTGATTATCTCCATGGCATCGATACCCACGAGAACAACTCTTGGCTGCACACACACAACCTTTCCCCAGCTCTAATGCAGGTGCTTGATTCCACTGATGCCCACTTCAGCTGGAAATGTCTGCATTGTATCTTAAAAGTTAAAACGATGACGAAAAACAAATTGTAATCCGGGTACCCATTCCCAAACAATCTCTTATTTTCATACAATCTCTTCATTTTTATACGGAGACGCCTCAGCTATGTCCCTTCAGAGATTTCCCAAGGAAAGCACTAAGAAAATACGCCGGTTTGGCTGAATGTTTTTATTTGGTTTAGGACAAAGAATCGTAATACCCAGAAGAGGGTCCGAGATGTTTCTCAGTATCATCGGCCTTCTTCAGGATCCTGTAAACTTGTATCATGGCAGAACCAGGGGTGTTATTGATTCAACAATTGAACCAGGGAATAGGTTCTATGCAGACCTTTCTTCCATGGCTTCAACTGTAGCTTATGAAAACAATCTGGTTATCAGAAACGGAATCACAGAACATTGGGAGGTAGTGTTTAATTTCCATGAATTTTAGTACTTGATTACGGATGCAAAATTGTATTTGATTTAATTAATACTTCAATCTGCAATCGTGCAGATGCACATTATGGAGTACTTAGACTGTTGGAACGATATATATGCAACTCTTTGGCTTCAATAATCTAGCAATAATCTAGGATTCAGTAATTATATATATATATATATTGTGTAGATGATTTTTCAATCATTAATTGATGTTAACATTGACTTGTATATAATTATATCACTTGCAGAATAAATCAAGGCATGGCTTTATATTCTATGATAAGGAGGTGGAGGCCCAGCTAATAGTGATAGGCTTCAGAGGAAAAAAAGCCACTTGATGCAGAGGATTGCCAAACATATTTCAATTTCTCATGGTAGCATCATCCTCGTCATCATCCAACAGATAAATAAAATACAACACCAAAAAGGGTAGCATCATCCTTATCGTCATCTAATCGCATCTAAGCACCAAGTACTCTCTGCATCCAAACCGTCCATTTTCCCAGCGAATTCCTGGATTGTTCTGTCAAAGCTTCTGACTGCGTCCACCAGAGCCAACATATATCATTCGCGGTGCTCTTTCGCGGCTCGGACATGGTTGGTCGTGTTCTACAGGCTGAGATCTATGTGTGAGGTATTCTTATGTGAGGATGCAAACTGATCGCCGCTTAAGGAAGAAGGAAGGATATGCATCGCCAAATGATCATAGGCGTGAGGCAAACGAAGCCGCAATCAACCGAATGAGGGAAAACGCAGAGATGGAAATGAAGGGACAGGCCATGTTCCAAATAAATCGCCGCCCCAAAACTAAAAATAAAGTTTCATTGATTTAATGTCACTCGCGCCATAGCCGCCGATATCAGACTCATACGGAGCATATTCTAGAGATATTTGCCTACATTATATCTTAGCCATTCAATTCAATTAAATTAAAATTAAATGTCAATGGCCCCCATCCATCTGGGGGGCGATATAGAAACACCTACAAAGAACTATAAAGATAATGTGCAAAGTAACAATTCAGATGCAATGAGAAGTGGGATGAAACGTCGATCATGAGATGGTACGGGAGCTAGCATATAGGATCATCCTTGAGCCACGATGATATGAAAAAACTAAAAAGGACGGAATATAAACGATCGGAAGCAGTGCCATTAGCGGAAATATGTATTTTAGTTTCTTAATATTTAGTGCAAATTTCCGTAAATCCATGACGGAAAGTCGCTTGATGTAATTTGGACGTCAAATATTGATTGCTGGCTATGAAAAATGATTAAACCCAGGAAAATCTTAAAACGGTATGAGATGCATTGAAAATGCACTTGGCAAAAGTCTTTCGACAAATTCTTGAAATTAATAGACAAGTCAGAAAAGGTTGAAATTTAACCATATTTTCTACTAAAAGTAGCTCGAGCACTGTCGAAATAGGGAAGACAGTAATTTTATATTGTATACCCAATAATATGACAAATAAATTATAGTTCTTGATAGAGAAAAATGTTTATACCAGTAATAGAGCTCTATAAATTCCATTTACAAACCTAACAAATAAAATCTGAAACATAAGAGCACACCATGTTTTCTATACCTAAGAATCCTAGCATGCAGGGTTTCGATCTATGTCTGATGAAGAAGAGAAAAATTCAAAGCAAAGGAATGAAATTTTGGATTTATTCTAATGACCTATCACCCATAAGCTATCAACATATGTGAAGTAATCTTTGGTGACCGTTTTCACACATGGGACGGAAGATGCATGGCATGGTAAGTTAGTAGATGAACTCCACATGTCTTAGAAAATTTTGGAACCACCCGCTAGTCCCTTCTAATTGACAAAAATCTTGTAGTATGTGAGGTGGCATGAAAGAGAGAATTAGGGGTTGGGCCTGAAAAATGAATAAGTATCGGGTATGGATTTCATGCAGAGGAATTGTCTATGAAAGGGTCACCCAGCTAAATCGCAGAAATGGATAGAAAACAAAATTAGAATTCAAACCAGGAGGGTCACCATCATACCCAAAACATGCATCTTTCTTTTGCTGCATATAGCTACACTAGTTGTGTAGTGGATTTAGAGAGAACCAAAACAAGTTATTAGCTCAAGAGTTATAGTTTTGGATAGGAAAGTTAGGTGTGTTAGGTCTAAAGGGATTGGTAGGGTTCCAAAAATGCATTGAAATGGTAGGACTGATTGAATTCAAGAGAAAATATTGTCACACAAATCTACAATTTGACAAACAAGGATGACAAAGTGCCTACGTGGAGAGCTAACATGCTCTAATACTACTATTAGCACACATTAAACAAAACTACAAAAATCTTAAAAGTTAAAACGATGACAAAAAACAAATTGTAATCCGGGTACCCATCCCCGAACAATCTCTTCATCTTTATACAGAGACTCCTAATTTTTTTGGCCAAATTGGGGCCAATCTCCTCAGCTATGTCCCTTCAGAGATTTCCCAAGCAAAGCACTAAGAAAATACGCGGGAATTGAAACTGTGTCAATGGTGATAAACCCCCTGGCCCACAGCCCAACTCACTATACCCTCAACAATCTATTAATAACCCTTTTCTTTTTGGGTTCCAAAGAAGGATGGAGATTTCTTCTTACCTCCACTTTTCTATCAGTTTTTTCGCTTTTTCATAGGTTTTAATCCCAGAGCCTAGCTTCATTTTTGTGTGATTGATAGCATAGCCCGCTTTGATGAGCTCATGGCAATCTTCATTGGAGAAAGGAACCTTAGATGTTGCATTTCTGTATTTCGGGTCGTAGTTAAATGATCCAGACCTGTATGTATGGAAGAGAACGGAATTTAATTTTGGAAAACAATCCAATTAGCGCTCGAATAAATTTTACAAGAATTAGAACCCGCTCTGCTTTTGGATTAGATTTTTATGGAGCTCATACATATAACTTGTTTGATTTACGGACTAATCTGCGATTGCAGTGAATTCTTGCAATACAATGAATAGCATAGCGAAGTAATTGAGTATGGGATGTCACAAACGAGGTTTGTTGTAAACAGTAGGCTTGGTCCTCGGGCGAGGGGCGTCTCCACCATGATATAAAAAGCATCTTGCAACCGCTATAGATGTTATCGACGTCTACGTAGCTAAATATGCGATGCGGCCATTTCTTTGCATATGGTTGATTATAGTATGTTTCTTAAAGAGAAGTTTAGGTAGTGGTAATAATGGATCTCTGAAATGAAAGTGCACTTATTTCGTATTCCAATATTCCTTGACGTTTGCTCGCCAAACTAGCAGGGCTGTAACTAGGGGAAGGATGGGTGCCATTTGAGACTTCATAGTTATTGGCATACAAAATCTCCAGTGGCATCGATACCCACGAGAACAACTCTTGGCTGCACACACAGAACCTTTCCCCAGCTCTAATGCAAGTGCTTGATTCCACTGGTGCCCACTTCAACTGGAAATGTCTGCATTGCATCTTAAAAGTTAAAACGATGACAAAAAACAAATTCACATGTCTGATAATCATTACCATGGAGGAAGACAAATGGTCCAGGATTCATGTCGGGACCTCTTAAGGGAATAATATCAACTCCAACACTTTGTATTACTGATAGTCACTAGACTCTGATAACCATTACCTTGGAAAAAGAGAACAGTGTAGGATTCATGTTGGGACCTCACAAAGGAATAAGTCATTGAAGTGGAGGTTGGATTCACAATCACCGCATGGTACCTTGGTAAACAATGCCTAAGTTAATTTGGGCTGCCAGGATTTGTAATACATTTTTATTTGGGAATTGAAATGGGTCAACATGGAATCAAAGTCTGAATCACTGATTCACATTTGTTGGAGAATGATAATATAGAAGTCAAACTGCCAACCACCACTGGAAGCTCATAAATAGTATCGAAGGTGTTTTGTCTGGAGGATTAATAGAAGTCAAACTGCCAACCAACACTGGAATCTCATGTATTGCATCAAAGGTGGCTTATTTAACTGTTGAATGCCTTCTTAACGTTCCAAAGTTTTCTACAGTTTCAATAGTTCCTAAAGTATAGTTTGCCATAAATTAGAAAGGAAACATGTCTTACTGGCTCTTGGGCATATGTTGTGTAGTGGCATTATGGCATCGTGTGTGTTGTTCAAGTTTATGCTGTGTAAATAATTGACTTGCTTCCAGATTTTTTGTGCACTGACTATTGCAGCCTATAGATGCACCATAAAACAAGTTACAACAAATATAAAGCAGAAGAATGTTTTGCCTTCACACAACTGCTATGTAAACATCCAGCCAAAAAACCATGCCAAGCCCCAGACATCCATACAAGTTGAAAAGAAATAGGGCTTTTTGATAACACAGTCAAAGCTCAAGGAAAAAAATACTACCATATATTTCT
>APFE031245061.1:0-26296 GCA_000404065.3 Pinus taeda | reverse complement strand
GAGATGTACTTTAATATATTAATAGCAAAAAACCATTTTAACATGCACAATATAATCTATAAATAAAATGTCTCAACGTACATGTTATGTCAAATATTTTAATATAAACTATGTATATGTTATATATTGTTTTAAAAAATGATGTACATATCATATAAAGCCATTGGAAAAAAAAAGTGTTTATAGCTGAAAAAAAAAGTGTTTATAGCTAAATTGTTTCAAGTCTCAATATTTTACATTTTGAAATTTTTTAGGTATATTTTGTTTTGGTCAATTTTCCCAAAAATCCAGCATAAGATTTTTGAACTTCAAATTTAAACTACATACTTTAAATAAGATTCAAAAATTACATTTAACAATTAAATTAATAAAATATTATAAATTTTTCCAATACAAAAATATATAATATATTTTTTTCAAATTTAATTAATATTTTTTCAACTCAAATAAATTAAACTCTCTAAATTCATGATGACTAAAATAAAATCTATACTATTATATTTCATTTTCACAACCAAAATATTTATGATATCTATATCCTTATTTAAAATAAATAAATCTATACTATTATGTTTCATTTTCACACCCAAAAAGACATGCCATACGCTTCAGGTTTAATTAAATTTGAATACTCGTGAGACTCACCAGCACCATAAATTAATGACACCGTTTTACAAGAGAATTTGGTGAAAAATGGTGGTAGAGAAACACCAATTATTAGAATTGATATTAATGTGTGTGGAAATGAGGTCTAGCAACAAGATCAGATCTCACTCTTACATCTTAATCTCTCTCGTTCGGAAGAGAGAAGATGTCATCGCTTTATTTAAAAATATAAATATTTAATTATTTTTATTAACATATCTAGTAAAACATGGTTAAAAACATGGGTTAGGTTTTTTAGTAAAACATAAATATTTAATTATTTTATTATACATATTGATAAATTATGGGTGAAGGAAAAGTTATTTTATTTTTATTATATATTTTAGTAAATCAATGGGTTAAGGTTTTTAAGTAAAATAATATTTTATTTTTTTATTATAATATTTGGTAAATTATGGGTGAAGGGAAAGTTATGAGAAATTTTTACATTTAAATTTTTTGTTTTAATTTATTCTAAAAGCTTATGACAAGTCTTGGACTTCAGGGTAAAAATATATTAAATTTACTACATATATTTGGTAAATCATGGGTTAAGTGAAAAATTATTGAGAAATTTTTATTTTTAAATCTGTGTTTTAATTTATTCTAAAAGCCTATGAGAAGTTTTGAAATTTATGGGAAAAAGATACTAAATGAAAAAGTTTCACTTAGGAGACAATCAGAAGACAATTATTCCTCTACCTAGAGATAAATAATTCCAGTTGGGACAAGGGATAGCGTGAGAGGATAGAAAACCTGAGGCCACCTTGAAGACCTTGAAGGCTTGGTACTTGAAGACCTTGTAGAACCTATGAGGAGAGAAAACCCAAGGCGACCTTGAAGACTACCTTGAAGACTTGGTACCTGAAGAACTTGAAGACTTGGTACCTAATTGGAGGAGGTTGAAGTGAGGAGGTTGAAGTTATATGCTTATGAACCTCCAACATGAATGTTGTTCCTTCGTTGTTCATTCTTGAAGGAATGGAGGATGCTGCAAGTTAGGGTAAGTTAGGGTATTCTTAAGCTCGTTTGAGCTAATGGAATCCCTAAAAAAAAATATCTTTGAATGGACTTGTAGACTCTTGATGCCTTTGAACAGACCTTGTCACTGTCGAGCACCTGTACTAGGAGTAGGAGTGTGTCACTGTTGAGCACCTGTACTAGGTGTAGGAGTGACAAACTGGCTAGGGGGGGTGACAAACTAGCCAGGGGGGAATTGGACGTGATTTCCATTCGCGTTTGTTAGGAGTGGTATTTCTCGCTTTTGAATTCCATGATAGCTTCAACCCTAAAATATAAGTATTCTATGTTAATAATGTCTCTCTTAGAACAAATTGTTGTTGTTAATAGTAGAAATATGAGAAATTTGCATCGGTAAACAATCAATTTTTGGTGATTTTATGTAGGAATTGTGAAATAAAAAGATTTTGTAAGATCTAATAATTTTTTGTGAAAAGATGTTTAATGTTATTGTTGAAACCTTCATATAAATCTTTATAATAATATGCACACTATAGAAATAGGTTAGTTTTTCCCAAATAGACAAAAGTCTAAAGATGGGGAAAAATAGTCCTTATTTTTGTATGGTACATAAATGTACCTAACTGTTCGAGAGGTATTGGAAGATCCCAAGGACATTAGATTTTTCTTACCTCTTCGTTGCTGGTAGTAGGAATAACAACAAAGAAAAATGTTTGATACATATGATTATTAGGGTTACCAACATATAACCTACTAAACCTATATACATATAGTTAATAGACTACATAATGAAGTCGAGCACTAAAACATGTGAACCCCAATAATAAAACTTTGCATGGAAAAGAAATAATCAAAAGTAATGATTGGGACCCAGGTTAGCCACAAAGCCCAAGCTAATTTCTAGCATCCTAGTAGGTAGTCATGAGTTCAGGATAAGCTCTATAATAACCATTAACTTCATGAAAAAGGAAATTATTGACAATGATTGGACGAGACAAGCCATACAGTAACACCATCCATTCTTAAAAATATTATTAGCTATATTAATTGAAACAAAAACATTAACAACTAACATTTTAACAATGAAAAATGAAGAAAGGGTTTTGTTGAAACCCTAAGTAGTTCCACTATGTAAATAAATAGATAACGTGATTATATTCATACAATAGTGAGCTCATGCTAAAAGTAATTATTACTTAAAAATTAGAGACAACAATATCATGTGTACAAGAATATTAACTAAAGAATAATCCTTCAGTGGTATCATGAAATATATCGACAACAGTCTTGTAAACAACCAACAATTTCTTGTTTAAGACTTGAAAATTCAAGATTGAATTCCTACAAATCAAGTTTTAAATGGTAATTTTTTTCCCAATGCTAAGCACCCTGAACCAAAACTATACCATATAGTCAAAATGCCCGGGGGGGTGGGTCATCTGGTAAGGAAAATATGTATATTGTTCAATTAACAAAAAATAGCATCTGAACTGGGTTCCAGACAAAAACAAAAGTTATAACTTATCACCAAATCAATCGAAATAATGTTATAGGAAGAACCTGTAAAGGAGGAACCCAAATTTAATCATTAATCTTTAGATGTCAAAAACAGGTAGAGAAACGTTGTACCAAATAAACTTGGCCATCACATGAAAGGTATCCATTAGAATACACATTTAGGTGAGGGTTACAAAAAACCCAGATAAAAAATAGAAGAAAAAAACCCTAAAATACATTTGTGGCCACTAAATTCTAAGTGCTCCAACCTGCAATCAAAGTAACCCTATTAGAACTAATAACAGATAAATTATAAAGAGAAAACATACTTGAGTCACAGTAGTAAGTGTGCAAATGGGAGTCGATCAAATGCCTTTAATCTCATGGCAAGAACCTATTGATAGAAAACTTATGCAAGCGAACCCATTAAGCCTTAAATTCTGAAGGGTTTTCCTCCTCCTCAGCAGCACCTGAAGAGAACAAAAAATAATATAAGCCTAGGTTCAAAGACCTGCAGTCAAGGGAAATGAGGAGTAACAAGTTCTAAGCTCTTGAAGTTGAAGGGCTAAAAAATTAAAACCACGTCTTATTACCTTATTGGTCGTCACCATCATCCAAAAACATAGTAATCTTGTAAGACTAGAAACTAGGGTTCAATATGTCGGGATGGAACTCCACAAGTTGCGGAGAGGCGTGAATGGGGTATGAGTGTGGCCAGAGAGGGGGCAGTTACACAACATAACTAACCCTAATCTCTTTGGATCGTCAAATCGTAAGTCCTGACAATCTAAGGTCCAAATGATGGCTAATGCATTATAGTGAGTACAAAACACGTGTATGCCAGAACCCTCTAGAAATTGAAGGCATGCCATTCAATAGGAATAAGGACCAGCCAAGTGAATGAATAGTAATGGGTTTAATATCTATTCCTAATAACTTAGTATGCTACAAAGGAGAACTCTAATAAATTTTAGCATTAAACTCATTAAAAGGTTTCCACAATCATCTAATTCAATCTCTGCAAACAATCCAAGGTTAATACAACATTATGATATCCAAGGTTGATAGTCAGGACAAGACCAATGTAAGCCAAATGCTGTACCTATACTCATGATTGACCAAATCATATATATAGATATATAATCATGTCACCTAGAGAAAACATAATGAAGAAATTAAAGAATAACGAGTACTACATTAACATATATGCATTTTATGCATTGTGCTCAATAAAATTGAGGTTTGAAAATGGTAGATATAGAAGAAATGAAAAAACATGCATGTCGATCTTACATGTGGATGTTACAATTGGTATAAGAGCTATAGGTTCAACTTTGAGGCATAAGGCCAACCTAATAAATTATTATTGATATTGAATAGAATTAAGAGATAACAACAATAGTAAGGGAAGAAGCACCTACTAGACTCTAAAGGAGGATATTAGATATGTGTGCACTTAAGGAATAAAGTGTAATCTACTACAACACAATAAATGGAAGTAACTAGTAGTAAAGTAGTTTCTTAATAATACTGATAGATAATAAAACCATGAAAATAATTAATATAACTAAATAATATACTTACAACCAAGAAGAAAGGGGCATGTTATCAACCCTTAATAATTTGAAGTACATAAATCTCACTGAAGAAAAACAAAATATTACATTAAGTAGTGGGATGCAATGGCCAAACCAAGGGTTAGAGCTTGGATTCTTGTAGATGCTTGTATTAAACAAAAAGGAGACATTTGTAGACATTGAAGTCCTTTTAGATCAGATACAAGTTTAAAATAAGAGTATGAGTGTTGGTCACTCATTCCATACATGGAACCTGTAACAACACCTCCCTTGATATCTACCCACTTTCACTGGCTTACACAGGGTAAACATGAGATGAGGAACTGCTATAACAAGACTCGACCCCCTATGTGACCTTAAGGAAGTGGAATTGATGGAGCCCCATAACGCAGACCTTCTATACCTGCTATGGGACTCCCAAAAGCCTTTTGAGTCATCCTCGTGACTAGTCCCTGGGTCCTACTAAGTTTTAGAGCATTAAACCCATGGAATCTCCCTTGATATGGACAAGGGTGTGTCTTGGAGGCTCTAGTCACTCCCAAAACAAGACATGGGTGTGTCTGGGAGGCTCTGGTCACTCCCACCACAAGGCATGGGTGCGTTTGGGGACTTTTCTCCTAAGAATTGTGCCTCCAACTCTAGAATTGGTGCCACTTTTCAAGCCCAGAAACCCTTGTAGCTTTCAGAATCCATAATTTACATGACAAGAAGGCTTGCAAGCCAAAAACTAGCTCCAAGACTAGGCCTGACCATTCCCAAATAAGATTGAAATTTTGTCAAACACTTGGCATCAATGCAATCTATAGGACATGAATACAAGATAGAACATAAGTGAGTGACAACTCATATGAGACATGAAAAGAAGGATCAACACCGTTTGATATCAATTAGGTATTGAATCCATTATCCTCTTAGCTACAAGTAAATACTTGAAATAACCATGACTAAAACCATGCTTATAACTAGCATTAAACCATGTAAATAAAAAATGAGATAACAACCATTAAGGCCACATAATAACAAGTGCAAAAGCAAGAGAAATTAGCTTTTATTAAACATAGGAGAGATACAACCAACTTCGGGACTTCCATGTACCAACCGACCATAGACATGGATGAACCAAATCTTTCTTCCAGTGAGTCACCCTTGTGCCATAATCCAAGCATGAATGTGGGATATCATGGATAAACCAATCCAAAAAAAACTAAGGGAATCTAGAGGTTAAACCACCTCTAGTCTCACCAAACCATGATCTCATCAAAATCGACACCGAGATCACGAAACCAAACCTAGCTTCGAATGCCTCTAGGCTCCATCACTATCCTTGAGGAATTTTTCATATCATTGTATCTCAGGCATTACCGCAATCCACAATAGATCACTAGGCCCTAAAACAAGACTCCACCCTTAGGCTTTACCATGTATCCTATCAAAACCGGTCAAGGGATTCCTAAGCCTTTGGAAATTTTCCTAAGACCACCTCCACCCCAGATTTCAAAATCATCTGGAAATTCCAAAGCTAAAAACAGAGAAAAAATCCCATCACACCATGGCTATCCGGAAAAAGGCAAGGTAAGGCTGAAAACCATTGTCATAACTTGACAAGATCATGCCAATGATAGCCAAAGAACCAAATACCAACATCCAAATCCATGCATGTCGAAATGAGTTAGGAAATCACACATGCAATATGCTACCTGCAAGTATTCGTGTTGAAGTTGCTTGACCCTCCTCCTCCTTTCTTTCTCTTTACTCTCCCTTCCTTTCCTTGTCCTTCCTTTGCTTTCTTTACCCTTCTAAGTGTCCAATACTGAGAGAGAGAGAGAGAATAATGAGAAAGATCTGAAACTAAACTAACAAAAGGTTACACTGACCAAGCCTGAGAAAAATCTTGCCAACTGATCCTCATAAACCTTTTAATCAGTGATACCTCTATTTTATTCATTTTCCATTAGTTTCCTTCATTTTCCTCCTCACATGCAATTTGTGACCTTTTACCTTTCGTTTCTCCTAATTTCCTTTATTTTCATAAATAAATGTGCCAAAAATGTCATTTTTCCTTTCCAAATCTTTTGCCAAATTCCTTTAGGCATAATAAATCGAAGTGACACCCACTAGGATGTTTTGCCCACCACTCAGCTTGGAATAAGTGTCCCACCAACCATGGTTATTATTTTTCATTTATTAACTTTTATTACATGAAAGTTTAACCAGGGCTATTACAGAACCCTCCCCCTTGGGGGAACACCATCCTCAGAGTTCAATGCCACTTATAACCAGCAAGATCGTTGCAACCGAACATACTACCCATGGAGATTTATAACTTATCTCATTGTAGTATTTATAATAGACACCGCTAAAACATAACGAACATACCATTTACCGAAGATTTATAACATAGCTCATTACATTATTTGTAATAACCACACATACACATATACAATTTTTCTAAGCCAACAAATAAAAGGATGCAATGCTTGCATCAGCGATAATGGAATCTTGAGGTGTACACGTCCACCCTCAAATGTAATTCCATGATTCTCTTCCTTCCTAGGAAGTCCAAAATCTACTGCCAAAGTCAAAGTTGCATCTAATGTCTAGTGCTACAATCCTGTACCACTTATCCTCCCAGCAAATAATTACTGACTCATTGTTCCAGGGCACACTCCCAATGTGCATCTGATTACATCTGGCAATGATAATAACAAAAAAAATCCATGCCCGCCCTTACCTTCTTTGCTACGCAGTCCCTCGGAAAACCTGTTCACCCCTTCTGTGTAGTCACTCACCTTCCAAGTTCCCCGACATCCCTTATCCTAGGCGATCCATCCCTTAGCAAGGATTCCTCACATCGAACGGGAAAAAAGCTAAGGGATATACCTTCCTCAAAAATGTCATATCAGTCATAGAATTCTAGTTAAACACACGTGGACAGCTAGAGATATGAAAGATAAATCATGCAGTACAATTTTTATTAACACTTGATATACATTTATAATACAATGTGTGACTCTTGGGTTTCACATCCCAAGGTCCCTTGGACTCCTTTTCTCCATTCGGCTTACACACTAACCCATTGAGGATTAGGTGTCCAACATTCCCCCCCTTAATACGAAGGGTTATGTATGAGTCCAAGAAGAGAGTTGTAATACAAAATGTGCAAAAATGCATGGCAACACTAGGCTGAATGTGCTCTATGAAATGTTGGTATAAAGAGCGGTGGTTTAAGGATGGCCACCAACACTGGAACGCTTAGTACAGTTCCCAGAACTCTTCCAAAACTGGCAAGAAACTGAAGTTTTCTGTTAGAGGAAGTGATCCTATTGTTTTAAAGAGGGAAACCTTCAACCATAAAAGGGAGGTCCCACCCAACATAAAAGGTAAAACTTCAACCTGAAAAGGGAAATCTCAACCTGTGATGGTTTAAGGATGACTAAAAAATCTGGAATGCTTAATGCAATTCCTGGAACTCTTCCAAAACTGGCAAGAAGTTGGAGTCTTCTACTAGAGGAAGTGTTCTCAATTTTGTTCCCGGAACTCTTCCAAAACTAGCAAGAAGCTGAAGTCTTTTACTAGAGGAAGTGTTCCAGATTGCCTACTGAAGGCATGTTCACGGACATCTATGTCTCTGGCTACAACTCTGAAACTTGTGTGGTAGGTTGTGGCTCAGGCTCGCTTGATGTGGCTTTGAAGCTTGTAGATGACCATCATTTCCCCCCCTGTCAGATACAAGGTGAGATGATGGAGAAAACTCAACTGCAAGGCTGTTGAATATTCTGGAACAAGTTCTAACATGTGTTTGGAATATCTTCTTGGTTGTTGATGCCCATTGCCAAGAAGCGATCCATCCAAGATGAATCTTTGTTCTTGCAGGATGTTTGTTGCTGAAGCATCTCTGTGAAGAATGACTAGTTTTATGACAGTGCTTACATGGATGAAGATCAAAACAATGATCTTTCATATGGCCAACTCAATCACAGTGTTGGCATTTCATGATCTGTTGTTGTTGTTGCTGTGGAAGAGGTGCAGAGTCTGGAACAGCTGAAGCTGAACTGTCATGAGGAGCAGGTGAACTGTCATGAATAAATCCAGCACTCTGAAATTGAATGGGTTTTGAGTAGTCTAGGATATGAAAGGACAAGTCCTTGTCATAACCAAGACTGGTTTTGTGCTTGTTGTGGACAAGTTGTTCCCAAGGTCTAATGATGGGCTTGGGAAGTGCAGACTGAGTTTCTGCATCTGCATGTACAACTGTTGCATTATTAACTTGCTGTTTATGGGTGGTTGTCTCAATGTTCTGAACAAAAATAGGTTCAGAATGATGTCTATTTTGATGTAGCTCTTCTTGCTGTAGCTGTGATTCAAACTACAAAAAATCGATCTTTTCTTGTGCATTTTGCAAATAAGTTTTAATATCGATGAGAAAATCCTTGTCGATTTTGACTGTATTATCCATAGTAGAGAGTATTAGATTGTCCACTAACTCTAATATTGCACTAATTGGAGCCATTTTTAATCTTCAAAAAATAGTAAAACAATGAGGAAAAGATGAACACCAATTGCTCTTCAAATCAATTAGCTTGCAATAGATTCAGCACACAAAATGGTGATATTCGGAAAACGGACTCCTCACTCAAAAATGAATTTTCTTCAATTCACCTGAGAATTTAACTTCCAACAAATTAGGAATCAAATCAATACGTATCTCCCTGTGATCTGTATGCCTTCTCCAGCGCTACCAAACCATTTCAAAGAGGACGACTTGCCGATAGTCCTAGAAATAAGAAATTAATTGTGAACTAGGGAAAAGATGGTGCACTTTACACCACACCAACAGGATCAAATGATGACTGGTACTGGTTATATGCTATTGTGAAACTAAAATGCTATGACAAGCAGAGGTCCAGGGTTCCGTATGCCACCTCCATATTCAATTGTAATTCAGGAATCTGAGATGGGCTCGTGGCACATACCCATAGTGGGCGGAGATGACATTAAGACCCCAAGAATCTGGATGTGTATTACAAGGCCTAAACAGATTGAGCTTGAAAAGAGCAACATTCCTGCATCTTACGAAAGGAGTGCTCAGAGTTTCTCGCCACTCTCAGCTTTTAAAAATACTCATGGAGAAGGATGTTAGGCTCTAGCCGTGAAGGAGTTGTTCACGTCAAAACAAACGGTGGAATGAAATCGCCTCCAGCCAAAGAACAGGTTGAGCATTGAATATTCTCGATGGGATTCTTCTGCTACAGAAGAAGATTTCTTTAAGTTGCATGAATATTTGCTGGATGGATCCATATGCACACAACACCATATGTACATAGCATTGCATATACAACATGTACATAGCATCATATGTACACAGGACCACATATTCAACATGTGCAAAACACCATATGCATGAAACACTGCATATGCAACATGAGTATAGTACAATATGTACACAACACCACATATCCAACATGTACATAGCACCATCTATACCCAACACTGCATATGTAATATACACACAACATCATATATACAATAGGCATACAACATCATGTGTACACAATACTACATATACAACATTACACATCACCATAGGTACAATCAGTGAATATACAACATGCACAACATATACAAAACAATAGCATTGGACATCTAAAACCATACTACCTCTACCAAGCAACCTTGCTTCAAGTGTCTCTCTTCCATCCATCCTTATCTGAGCATGCCGCAAAACACATTGTTTTCATTCCACTGATGTATCCTTCAGAGTTACATATCATAACTAAACATAGGCATAATGAAAGCATGCAATATCAATTCATATCCATATGATACTGACCTCATATGTTTGTCATGACTAGTGTTCCCATTGAATTCCTCATAAACTAGGAACCTCTTCATGACATTCACATGCGTAAGCAATCATTCCTCCACAAGAATAATTCCTAGTGACCTTGTCAGACAAAAACATACATACATACATATATATACATATAAATATTATCATTAAACAATCATGATCCTATCAGACAACGACATACATACATACATACATACATACATACATACATACATACATACACACATATATGCATATAAACATTATAATAAAGAAATCATGATCACATCATAATTACCAAATATCACAAGGTCAAGGTTAAGGGAACTTCCTTTATTCATGCACAACATGCACAACATTGAGCAGAATTGTTCCTAACAAAGCCAATGAATCATATGCCTCATATCCATTCACTTTACCTTTCCTATTAGATTTCTCATGATTGTCTTGCCACCATCCATTTACACTAATGAGCCAACCAAATTAGCCGACTGTCATACTCTTACCTTTAGCTTCTCTTATACATACACTTAGCTTCATTTACGTCTCATATTACATTATGGGTTTCATTCACTTTCTCCCAAGTTCCATTAACTTTCCTCCTTCGCATCCAATTCCCAAGACTCAAAACATAAAAGGAAATCATAAGAAACAAACAAGAAGAAGACTAGGAAAACCAATAAGAACATGACACCACAACAAAATGGCAAGGCCTTCCACCAGACATAAGCAAAACCGCAAATCAAGCTCAAAAAATTAGAAAATACCAAAAGCACAAGACTAACAACAAACACAATGAATCCATCCCCATGGGTTTCCAATGCTTCCAAGTGAAAGATCAACCCGAGCCTTATTTAATATTTCATTGCAATCACTTTTTCCATGCAATCCCCTGCATCATACTGCCATAAACACATAATTTTCATGTATGTAACCATAACATAAATATAATTAAATACACAAAAATAACCATAATGAATATAAAAACCCTTAACCTACATACCTGCATGCATAACATACAAACCTGTATGATGATCTGCTCTTACCCATGAGTCAATTGTTGCAACTTCAATTTAATGATCTACGTCTCCTGCTCTATCTCAGTCAACACACTAACATCATAACATACCAATATCATCATGATGACCTAATTTCATCCAATGACATTATGCACTACAACCTTCACCACAAAAATGTTGGAAAAAGTAACTATGTTCAGCCTTCAATAATGTACTTGAGTCATTATGTAATGTACTTGTCAAAAGAATAAAGAAAATTATTATTATTATTATTGTGACTTTTTAAATCATGGGTTTCATGCTCAGGTCACCATTTTTTAGGTCAAAGTCCCCATTGAGTACTTCTAGGATTCATTTTGAGTCTATAGAATTATTGTACATTTAAAGAGACCCTTCTTGGGATTTTGCATCATGTAAAAATATTAAGTATTGAGTCAAATAAGAATTATGGAATATCCATACCATGTTGGCCTAAGAGAAGATCAAGTCAGCCTAAGGCCCTATTCAACCTCACAAGAAGCCTATAAAAGGAAGGACATTGAATTCATTTAGAGCATCACTTCTCATTCTCTCTCTACTAGGCAGACGTGCAACTTTTTTATTTTTTTTGCCAGGCAGAAGTCTGAAGTCGGAAGCTAGGAAAGTATATTGCGAGGAAGTCGAAGTGAATGCAAGTTTTGGGAAGTCGAAGGAGTCAAGGAAAATATAACTTTTGGTGGTGGTATCTCTCTGTTTCATTCTATAGATTGGAAGAACAAAGTTTTCCAAGCTGGATCACTGTCGAAATCTGTTAGCTGGTGCACATTGTTGCATAGTCAAAGGTTCTAGGAAGAGGTCAATCTTCTGGAGGCTCACTTGGTGTGGAGGAAAGGTTTGGTCTTGGTCTAGAGTGAAGAGTCTCAAAGAGTAATATTGAAAGGAATAATTACTTTGATTGGGTTTTCCCCTTGAGGGGGGTTTTTCCTTGGCATGTGCTTACATCTTGTGTCCATTGTTTTATGTGCTATTGTTTTTGGTAATTGTTTGATGATCTAACGAAAGAAGATATAAATAATCATAATAATAAGAAACATCACAAGTAATTATCAAGATCGAGAAAATATCTACTGCCTTTAAGATTTTCCAACATGTTTTTAGATCTTTTGTGAAGAAAGAAGAAAAAGGTAGACCCATTCTTAAACACTATCTTAGGGAATGAATCTACTGTATTAAAGGAAGATGTCTAACTCAATCAAGGGTGAGAATAAACTTTAAGGAGCATCTAACTTCATATCTTGGAAGAATAGGATTGACCTAATCCTTGAGAAGAACAAGGTGCTAGACTTGGTGAAAGGAAATGTAAAGAAGGCTATAGAAGAAGTCAACGATGTAGACAAAATGAAATTCAGGGATCTAGAATTGGTGGCTATGACTCTAATGGTAGAAGGGATAAAATAAAATCTTGTCCCATTCATATCTAACATTGATCATGTCTGCGAGATGTATGAAGCCTTGTCGAATTTGATCAATATTAAGAACATCAGTCAAGTAACAAGTTTGAAGAATGAGCTGAGGAATACAAAGATGACAAAGGAAGATACTGTGGCAACCTTATTTGTGAATATAGCTACACTCACGGATGATCTTTTGACCATCAATGAGATTGTTTTAAACAAAGAATTGGTGATCACTGCTATATTAGGATTTCCACCCTCTTGGAGTGCACTTCTTTACGCTATTAACAATTGGAAAGTAGCTCCCACTTTTGAAGAATTATGGACTGCATGTAGTCAAGAAGAATTAAGGATCTTAATGATTGCCAATCTTGAAGGAGTATCAAATTCTTATGTTTATCATCATAAAGGAAAGAGATCAAAGGGACCAAGGAATAAATTTGACATGTCTAAGATAGAGTGCTATCAATGCCATAAGAAGGGTCACTACAAAAGTGGCTCTCCCGAGAATCCAAAGAATAAGAAGAGGAGAAGAGATCAAGCCAACCTTGTTGTAGAATGGGACTCAAAGAATGTCAAGCTCGAAGGATATGGAATTAGGGACTTACACTACTAAGTCCTTTTCTTTACATATCTTGTTTTATATGTTTTAGATTTAATAGTTTTTGGAAAAATCATTTTTGTATTGTTTTAAATATGTAGGTTTCCCTCAGGCTTTGGAGGGAGCTCCCAACAAATCTCAAAGATAAGTATCTCATGTATTTTTAGTTTTGGGTTCATTTACTAATTTAGTTTCAATTATACTGAATACTAATCACCTTTCTCCTTCTATTGTCTTGATCAGGAAAAACATCTGCAAGAAGGAGGATCTCTCAAGACAAGGTTAGTGAAGAAACAAAGGTATGTTTCGAATACATTGATTGAAAGGAATATTCATTTAATTATCTATTACTAACCTTCTTATGACTAGTAATGTTGAATCCTAGTGATTCTTGTTTGGGTGATTCATCTCTTGATAAATCTACTCAACTCACTCTTATTTGATTTGGTAGAACCCTAGACAGGTTCTGGGAAGCCCTAACCGAAGGATATGTCATTGCAAATGTCTGAAACCCTAAACTAATTAGGGATATTGTGAAATGCTACTTGAAGTCTTTATTGATGATTTCATTATTAGGATTTTCATATGATTGGAAAATCCTAAAATTTTAGGATAGAACGATAAGATCTAAAATCCCGAAACCTTTGAAGTTTTGGTAATATAGGGTTTCCTATGTTCCACATTGCAATCCTAGCTCATTGGGGTTTGGTGGAATGTGTGTTTGATCCAGGTGGATATTGGTGGTCACTCGCCTATTCCAACTAGACCCCCCAGTGAGTTTCATCTATTTCCTTGTTCATTTCAGCATTTACTATTTTTAGCATTTTTTCAGGCGCTAAACTTCCGGAGTATTTTTGACCCCCTGAACGAAAATTTTTTGGGTCCGCAGCAGCTCCATAGCCATAGGTAGGTTCTTTGTGGCAAAACCTTTAGTACTCAAAGATACCTTTACAACAAGGTATCATATGAGCCAAACGAAGATAATATGACCAAGTTATGACCCTCGGAAGTTGGCTACCGAAACCCCAAATGGGCGCACAAACTCTTGGTGTTACATCTCATGGGGATAGTGTTTTGGCTGTTTAGGGTTTTCTCATTTTTTACAATAATAAATAGGCCCTTGAGCCTCATTGTAACATAATTTAGAGGCATCTAGCTGCCACATCTCTTCTTAGTGATAAGCTACCATTGCTCGAGCTATCTTATTTCCATTCTATTTGTAACCATAGTTCATTATTTTTCTATTAATGAAATGAAGTGTTTTTCTACTACATATATATGTTTATGATTATATCTATAATTTGTTGTGTTCATTTTTATGTTCGCATTAGTGGTATTAGAACAATCCTCTCGTTCTTTGTTTTTCTTTGCATGTCCCCAACAAGGTCAGGGTATAATGAGTTAGGGCTTGATCTTGCTGAACCACTGCAAGATCAGCCTCACAAAACCCAACGACCTCCCATGGCAGAAGAAAATAAAGATGAGGGGGGTAGGAGATCCTTTAAAATTGTTGCTCGAGGAAGCCCTCGAGTGACAGAGGGATGTGATGATGGATAACTTTTCCCAGATCTTTCGATGGCTACCCATAAGCGATGCATATTCATCCAACAGCCACTCTGAAGGTGCCACTCCTTTTGAGATACAAGTTAACTTTGATATTTCGATATTCAAAGTCTTGATAGATGTAGACATTGTAGATAAATAGTTAAATATATTGGAAGGATAGTTTTCAGTTCATGAATTTTCCAATTAGGAAAATATTACTTATGCACTTCTTAAAGTTACCCCACACAACAAGGATTCGTGGGAAACCTATTGTGAAAAAAAGGACGGAAGTGAACCCTTGATGCTTTCAGTTGCACTCACTTGGAATTATTTTTGAGATAACTCCAAGGAACAGTATTACCCTGTCTCGAGCTATGAAGACAAATACAAAAAGTGGAGCATGCTACGACATGAAAGGGACCAAGATATGCCAAAGTTCACAAATACCTTCCATACCCTTCACACAAAGTTGGGTATCAAGGACACTTGATGACATTTGGTGCTCAAGTACCATGACTGTCTACACAAGTACACCTAGGACGAGGTGGAGTTCCTGGACATTTCCTTTCTTGGTATGCTGTATCATTACGTTGTCAAGATTGAGAAGAAGTTTAAATAGAAGAAGCGGGACTTTGAATTTCTGAATCCAAAGCAAGGAAAAGTTGCCCCCAAACCACGGAAGAAATGACCAAGCCAAGGTAATGTTACCCAGAATAACTTGTTGAAGAAGAAAGAAAAGAGCAACATCCGAAAGATGAATAAGGACATGGGAAAATGATGTGAGTTCCACAAGAACTCCACTCAGAATACAAGTGAGTGTCAGGCCAAGCTATCATTGGTTGTTGAGATGAAGGCTTTCATATCACACACAGGTTCTAACTCTAAATCAGAACCTGATAAGGGAAGTAACAAAGGGAAGAAGATCATTGATGTGGAGCCTAGTGCCATTGTGGCCACCACCAAGATCGAGAAGATTGAGCCGGAAGATCTAGAGGAGAAGAAATGCCTCTTCCACACACAGATGTGGGTGAAGTTTTCTCCATTGCAGTTCATTGTTGATAGCAGGAGCCAAAGGAACCTCATTTTAGAAGAGGTGATGAAGCGGATGGGGCTACAGACTATAATACATCCACAACTGTATACCATTGAGTTGCCTCACCAAGGACAAGATTTTCATGTCAGCCAGCAGTGCCGCCTTCCCTACAACATCAATCCCTTCAGGATTAGGTATTGTGTGATGTTTCTCCCCTTGAAGTTTGTGATGTATTGTTAGGACAACCATACTCATGGAAGCGACATGATGTATAAGTCTAGACCTCGCTCTATGATTATTACCTTGTCTAATAAGTTGTATAGGATACTAGAGGTAGCCCTGCCTACTGCCATCTCTTTGATCACTACAAAGAAATGCAGTAAGATCATTTCCCAGATTAGGAATTTTTTTCCCTTATGGTTCGCACCCAGGGCAAGAGGAAGTATGTGGCCATGACTTCTAGGTAGGTCTCCTCTACATATCATCAGAAGATGGACAAGGTCGTGGGGGAGCACAGGGATATTTTCACCTCACCCATAGGGGTACCTCTACGCTATCAGGTCAAGAACTCCATCAATCTTTCCCGAGACGCATCGCTACCCAAAGGACCAACCTATCATCACTCTGTTCTAGAGAATGATGAGATCAAGAGGCAGATTCAGGAACTATTGTACAAAGAGCACACCAGGCCAATCTCATCACCTTGTGGGAGCCTGATTTTATTGGTGCAGAAGAAGGATGGGACCTGGAGGCTCTGTATTGACTATCGAGCATTGAAAAAGATCACTGTCCCGAATAGGTACCCAATCCCGTGGATTAATGACCTTTTGGACTAGCTCAAGGGGGCCAAATATTTCGACAAGATTGACTTGAAGGTTATCACCAGGTTTCTATCAAACCCTTCGATGTGTGGAAGACTACCTTCAAATCCAAGGAGGGCATTTTTGAATGGTTTGTCATGTTGTTCGGATTGACAAATGCCTCTGCAACCTTCATGAGACTGATGGAAGACATATTGCAACCCTTCACCAATGGATTCATGGTGGTGTATTTAGATGACATCTTGATCTTTAACCATAGTTGGGAAGAGAACCTCCACCATATTCGAGAGGTCCTTCAAACCCTGCACCAACGCAAGTTGTGTGCTAACTTAGAGAAATGCACCTTTGGCTTGACCTAGGTTCAATATCTTGGATACATCATTGATGATCAGGGTGTACATTTCGACCCATCCAAGATACAAGTCATTCAGGATTGGCTAGCCCCAACCACTCTAATAGAGCTCCACAACCTTTTGGGTCTTGCTAATTTCTACTGTAGGTTCATGTTGGGGTTCTCTCATATCACTTTGTCCTTTAAGTCAAGTCACCAAAGGGCGGAGCGAAACAAAGCTTTTTTGGTCAAAAACCTAATAACAAGTGTTCTCCTAGTTGAAGAATTGTCTTTGTTCTGCACCAGTGCTTACATTACCAGACATGGAATAACCATTTGAGATTGAGAGATATTCCTCTGACTATGTTATTGGTGCCGTTCTTACTCAGCATGGGAATCCATGGGATTACCACAGTGATACACTTTCAGACATAGTCTGAAAGTATCTAACATACAAAAATAAATGTATTCCATTATGTAGGCCTACTGTCAATGGAAGCATTACATTATGGGGAAGGAAACGGTCATCCACATAGACCACTGACCTCTACAGTTCATATAAACATAAGGGAAGTTGTAGAACGATCCCCATCAAAAATGGTTCACCTATTTGCAACACTTCCATTAAAACATTAAGTATAAGAAGGGTAGTACTAATAATTTTATGTATTTCCGTAGCTGACCATCGGTCATGGCGCTGATCATTGTGCTTGACTCCTGTGGGCACAACACATTGGGGTGGTTGCATCATTACAAAAGAAATTCATAATTCAACATCATATACCAAACACTCCTAGAAGGGAAGAAAGTTCTAAATTTTCACCTTCAGGATGCACTGTTATGCCACCTAGGACACATCTGTGTTCCTTCAAGTGAGCGTGCCAAGATGATTTCGGAGGCACACTACAGTCGGGTTGCTGAACATTTCTAAGTAGAGAAAACAATGGTGGTATTGCAGGAGTATTTTTATTGACTGAAACATCGTCAGGATGTTGGGAAGTACATTAGATCTAGCACCACCTACACCATTTCCAAACCAACCATCAAGAAGCAAGGCTTGTATACTCAACTACCTACTCCTAAACAACCTTGGAAATTTGTTCCCGTGGATTATATATTGGGCCTTCCTTCTACTAAGCCCGACAATGATTGGATTTTCGTGGTTGTCGACAGATTCCCTATGATGGCCATCATGGCGACCTGCAAGAAGAGTATCACATTAGACGCCACTACTAAGATCTTCTTTGATTGAGTATGGGTACACTTTGGGATTCCATAGTCCATTATCTCATATTGGGACAACAGATTCCTGAGTGCATTTTGGTCAAGTATATGGTCGATGTTGGATACAAAAATTACTAAGTTCACGAATTTCCATCCCCAAAATGATGGCCAAAAAGAGGTTACCAACAGGATGATTGTACACATTATGCGCATGTACAACTTGAAGCATCCACACACATGAAATGAAAGTCTCCCCTATGTATTAAAACTCAATAGGCCACATACCCTTTCAGGTAGGGTTGGGATTTCAACCATTATGCCCCATTGGTGTGGCCATACCATTTGCAGCTGCTCATGTAGATTCAACTCATGTTTAGTTTGAAGTTGAAAGGGCTAACAACTTCATTGAGCACATTCAACACATATTCCAATAGGTACATGATATATTAGATAGAACTAATGGTAAGTACAAGTAGTGCCATGATCAACATAGAGTGTTGCATAAATTCTAGGTGGGCAACAAAGTTTGGCTACATTTGTAGAAGGAGTACCTTTTTGGAACCCACCGCAAGCTCCGCCCACTTCGATATGGGCCATACACCATTACAAAGGTCATCAGTGACAATTCCTTTGAACTCAACATCCCACCATTCGTTTGTCTATACCCAGTGTTCAGTGTAGATCACCTTCAGCCATACTTTCCACCTTTATTGGACACATATGACATTCCAGAACAACTCACACCAAAAGAGCTCAACTTGGACTACATGGAATAGACCACAAATGATTAGATCATGGACACATAGATAAAGAACACTCACTAAGAGAGGATGGGGCTATATTGAGTTGTCAAAGAAGGCTAACACCTTCACTAGGGCAAGTGGTTCACTAGGGACTAGGTCTAACAGAAATTTCCTCACCTCATGGAGGATCTGCATGCAATGGTGACCATTTCTTCCTAAGGGGGAAGGAACGATCCAGGTGGATATTGGTGGCCACCTTCCTATTCCACGTGGACCCACCGGTCAGTTTCATATGTTTGCTTGTTCATTTCGGTGTTTACTATTTTTAGCAGTTTTTTGGGTCCTGAACTTTCAGAGTTGTTTTCACCCCCTAAACGGTGTTTTTTTGGGGTTCGCAACAGGTCCATAGTAGTAAGAAGGGGCCTATGGTGAAACCTGTAGTACTCATAGATACTTTTCTAACAATGTATTCTATGCACCAAATGGAGATAATATGACCAAGTTATGATCCGAGGAAGTTGACTGCCCAACTAACCCCAACGGGGCCCACAAATGCTTGGTGTTACATCTCCTAAGTTAGGTTTTTGGTTGTTTAGGGTTTTCTCATGTTTTCCAATAATAAATAGGCCCTTAAGCCTCATTGTAACATATTTTAGAGGCATGTAGCCACCACATCTCTTCTCAGAAATAAGCTACCATCACCCGAGCTATCTTATTTCCATTTTGTTTGTAAGCATAGTTCAATATTTTTATATTAATGAAATGAATTGTTTTTCAGTTGCATATCTACGTTTATGATTATATCTCTAAGTTGTATTGTTCCTATTTAGGTTTGGATCAGTGTTCCACATTGGAACCCTAGCTCATTGGGTTTTCGTGAAATGTGTGTTCTACATTGGAACCCTAGATCATTAGGGTTTCATGGAATGTTTGAGCAAGACCCTTATATTGATTTACTTGGTATGCATGTGTTATCTGATCAAACCATAGTATAATCAATATTTTTGTGTTTCTAACTCTTATTGATATTTTTGAAATTGGGTTTGCCTATCTCATGATATGTAATGTATTTGAATGGTGATTAAAAGTAGGCATAGAGAGATATGTTTGTTTGGTTGAAATCCTATGTTGGTCTAGGTCAAATATATTTATGTTATTAGACATATGATATGCTCATGTATGGTTATGAATTACTAGATATGTGTGTTGACCTAGTCATTGATGTTCATGAGTCTTGTAAGAGATTCTAGGATGATGATGTCTAGAAATCTAGGGTCTTATAGCTAAACCCTAGTGAGGTTAAATTCTCTAGTATGTATGAAATAATAATATGAGATCTGCTAGATGATTTTTGAAAATTAAAATCTAGGGTTTTGCAGTTAAATCCTAGTAGTGATATTATCTAGTGTGAAATGTAACAATCTGATATCTATGTATTTAATGATGATTGAAATTGTGGAATTCTAGGGTTTTGGAGTTAAACCTTAGTCAAATTAAAATGTTTGGAATATGATGATTTTCTATTTGTATAAATATTGGTAAATTTTTAAATTCTAGGGTTTTGGAGTTGAACGTTAGTTGAAGTAGTAATCTCTGATATATGATGATAATTTGGGATCTGTGAAGAGATCGTTGGAATTTGAATTTTTGGTTTTCATGACTACTCAGAAATCTAGGTTCTGCAAGCTAACCCTAGTTGTAGTTGGTCATGTTAGTGACTGATTGATGGTTGATTGAAAATATAGTGATTGGAACTAACCCTAGTGGAAGCTAGTTAGGTTAATAACTAGGTTGTGATTGACTTTGATTAACTCTTTTATCTGAAATCTAGGATTTGTATAAATCCCTAATGAGAAGTCTAACGTATCTATTTTGAAATATTGTTAGATATTTAATAGATCTATATTTGTCTAAATTGTTTCTAGGGTTTGCTATATGTTGACACATTGAAACCCTAGATATAATTAATGTAGTCTAGGGTGTATGACAAACTCCCTAGCAAGATTTTGAAGAGGATATGTCTCTTGTACATGATTCCGTTTGGCTATCTATTATTAATAAATTTGAAATTATTTTGTGATTTTGATATGGCTAACATCATCCTTTTATATATTTTGATGTACTTGTTATTTAACCTATGCAGGTACATAATCTTCAACTTGGTGAAGATGTGATGAGCATGATGAGGATGATGATAACTCTGATGAAATGGTTGGAAGTTGTTGCAGCTTTTAATGGCACCTACAACATGAGTGCTTTGGGAGACATAGAAAGCTTCCTAGAGACAACCTCTTAGATAGAGGAGTGCATGGAATATTTTCAAGAGGGGATTTTGGTTGCACCCCAATTGTCATGTAGTTGGAAAAGGAGGATAAAGGGGGGCTTGGTTCAATTGTCCTTGATTGAGGTAAACACAAGCCAATGCATGGGTCTGAATGCTCAGGGGGTAAATTGGGCCAACCTTAGAGAGAAAAGTTTGGTTCTGGTGGCCAACACACAAAAACATGAAACTTAATATTGTAGTTGTAGTAAAGGTGAAGATGAGGAGGGACAGGAGGGGATCCGATGCATAGGGATGTAACAGAATCCTAAGAAACAATATGTTGGCAGAGGTATGGAATATTGGAGAGGTGGAATGGTAGAAACAATGGAGCACAAATGAAGGTCTCATGCTAGATTGATAATGTGTACCTTTATCACCAAACAACATGAGTAAATTTGGGCTCACACAGGTACTGTAGGTTAATCTAATAACATAAGTAATTTTTTCTTGTAGACAGGCACTATAGGTTACAGACTAACAAAATAAATCTATCTTAAACTAGGTATTTTTTTCTTATTTTGTAGCCTAGATAAATCCATGAATAAAAGAGAAACCAACAGCTTGATTACTCTATTTCGAAGGGAGAAAAACATACATGCAGTGATAAACAAAAGAGGAAACATATTGCACATTGATCTACTTGGAATCACCAAGGAACTTCATTAATACTTGAAGGTTCCAAATAAACAGTCCATTACATTCAACATACATTGCTCTGATCCCTCATGAATGGGCAATTAGAACCAAAATGGAACCCAAGATTTAGGACCACTTGAGTGTAGAATTTCAAAACCTCTATTAAGTGTTTCTCTCCCTTGTTTATACAAATAAGGGTGGATTTGAATCCACATTAACAAAAATATCTCAGCCAAGGGCTAGCTATTCGATTTACAAGTTGCCTCGACCTGCGATAGCTCTGCTGCCCAAAATGATTTCTAAGGATTTGATTCCTTTCTTGAAAAAAAAAAATGACACAATAATGAAAAGAAAATGAAAACGAAAATATGATGGAGTAAGTATCCCTTTGTTGTTCTTGAGAAGGCCCTTGATCAGGCCACGTCTCTGCCATGATGTGCCTTTCCTTCTATTCGGTTGGTTCCTATTGCTTTCACATTAACTGCTCAACTTCTCCACTCTCTATAGTTGGTAGTCATCGATTGGGTTTGCTTGTCATAGAGCAACAATAGAGTTCATTAGGTAGTCCTTTGCATGTGTTAGGTTCCTATACCAATAGGTTTCATCTTTCATGATTGACAGTGGAAGGGCTAAATATGTTCATCATTGCAGGCTGCAAAGGTTCCATATTTTGTGTACATACTGTGAAAATTAAAAAAATGAAAAGAGGGTATGCCTTAAAAAAAAAAAAAAAAAATAATCAAAAGGCAAGAAAATCAAATGGTGAAAAGAAAAGTGAAAATGAACCCCAAACTAAAGACCATAAAAGTGGCCAGTCAAAATGCCACTACTATCTTTTGGTAGTATCACACTCTACAAACACTTTTGCTAATAATACTTGATGGATGGCCCAACAGTCTAATCTGGACCATGCCATGTTTGAATTGCTTGTTGCAGAATAGAGAATGTTTCCTGTCCAAACAGCTCAAGCTTGGCAGATGACTAGCTAGGTAGAGAAATGAAGGAGCCCAACTGCCTAATCTAGGTCCTTGGAAGAAATAAGGGTAGATTTAGATAGGAGGGCAGTCAAAAGAAAAAGAGAACAATCAGGGTCTGCTAATTCAAGTGCACCCACTTCAAGTGAAGAAACAATGTTAGGATTACGAGGTTGGGTAAGCAGAGTAAGGTTGCAGAAATGAAAGGCCATCACCAGTTGGCTTATCAAAAGCAAGACTCATTTCATTCAGGGTATTGGCACCATGGCAGAGGTTTGAGGACACAACAATGGAAGAATGTCTAATTTTCCCCTCTTTCCCCAAACATCATCTATTAACATCCCCCAAGGACCTTGGGATCTGCCCAAGTGTCCTCTTCCACTTCATTCCATGACCAAGTACCAGGTCAAACTATGGAGTCGAGTCAAGGGAAAGAAGCCACATTTTTTGTGTAAAAATCTTCACTCTCATTTCCCTCATCTTCCATTCCTAAGTTTTACTTCTTAAAATTTAGTCTTTGCCGCTACACTCACCTCACAATGTCATATTAACAACTAATGTATTATCTAGCTCCCTAAGCATTCCCCTTCCCTAAATCCTGCAAAGATCTATATAAAAATCCCAAAAGGTCTATGTAAATACCCTCCCCCCTAGCACTATAGCTATACAGCCATCTCTTGGGGAATATTAACCCATCAGCGGTTAAAATTAACCCTCTTTCACCCTAAAACTATGGGTTTTTATTAAAACTTTGGTTAAAAAACAATAAACCATAGTCCCCGCCCTCATTAACCCCCTTCCCCCCTTTCCGCGCCATAAAGTTGTGTTTGTAATGTTTTTTAATTGAAACATTAATAAACTATACCTGAAACCTTATGTCAAAACCCATCCCGCGCGTATTTTATTGAAATGATTATTTTATTCGGTGGGTCCCCTCAGCAATAAACTGTTGTCACATCATATTTTCCACCAGCCGTTAGATCGCTGACCCCACGGATCTAACGACTGGAGGTCAATCTCACCAGCAACGTTCCCGATGTTTTGCGTCCAGGGGATTGGCGGTTTGACCACCGTACCCCCGCCACGCGTCAACCTCCCGCAGTGTTCGGAGGCCCCCCCCCCCCCTCATACCACTTACCGCCCTAGGGTGCTCCAGGGAAACCACTTACCACCCATCCCCTCTCGCTGATGTCACGCCCCTGTCAGTGTGACGTCACCCCCTCGTCCGCCACCACTGCTCCACGTCGCCTCCACGTCGGCCATCCACCCGCCTGCCCTGCCACCGTGTCACTGCCACCTAGCCACCCACGTCAGCCGCCATGTCACCCTGCCCTACCCGGACCCACCAATGACGTCATGCTGATGTCATCACCAAAAAGGTGCCAAAGGGCCAAAATTGCATAAAAAGTCGGGAAATGATTGTTTTATGTCATTTTAACTCACCGTTTGCGGAGTGTTGTGAATGTGAAAGACGTTGATTTCGGCCAAAATCGAGAATTTCTCCACCAAAGTTGCTGCCGCCCTCGAAGTCGACTCAAATTCCTACAATTGTCCAAGATTGATACCTCCTGCACCAAAAAATCCAGGTATTTGCCACAGGCGTCCTCATTCACCCACATTTCTCCCATTTTTCTCTTAAATTCCTGTAAAAAACTCTATAAAAGCTCCTCACAGTCAAATTATCCACTGAAACTACCCAAAAACCTGGTAAACTCCCTACACGCTAAAGCTCTACAAAAAACCCGTGCCTTTCTACGAAATTCACCGAAAAAACCAATTGAGGAAGCTGAGCTACTGGCTAAAAGCCTGTGTAACTGCACACTCATCCCTGTTTTTAGAATTCCGTTTGAAAAACCAGCTAATTAGCTCAACACACTCTGGTTTCTCCCAACAGAGTGCCCACAGTTTATCAACACTATAAAAAGTTTCCTCTTACTCTCAGAACTGCTCACTCTCAAAAACACAGTTCAGTAGGCAGTCCTCAGCCTCTGCAGTAATCCTAAGCTCAAGTAAAGCATCCAATAAACTTCAGACATGGCCACTCCATCTGCTCTAGATGTTGCTCCTGTTAATCCACCCAGTAAGGAGCTTGAAGTTATGCCACTTGTGGACAATGATTTCCTCATTGCAGATTTTGTGGCAGAGAGGAAACACTTACAGACCTTCTGCCAGCTGAGGAACAGTCACTTGGACAATAGTGACATGTATGGCATCTGGGAGTCTAATCTGCCTACCTACTTCTTGCCATTTGTAAATGTCTTTCCTGAATTCATCCACCTCTGTGCAGAAAATTATGACCAGAAGCTCAGAGCTGTAAAGTCTCCATCTGGGAGCATCCTCTTTTACATAACTCCTGATTCCATCAATCAGATGCTGAAATACAAACAAACCCAATTGCTATACCATTTTTCCATTAAGTATTTGCTGGATGAGGCCTCCAAGCTCTCTAGCATGGACATTTCTGCAGTTGCCAAAACTTTCATGAGAGCAGACTGCCAGCCTTCTGGGCCATCTCCTTTTTCATATGCAAATTTCAATGAGGTAGGTAACGTTGTTTGTGGACATGATATCCTCTGTCCTGGGGTTCTACACAAATGAGCATGTTGATGAAACTGTTTGGGTCTTGTTATCTGCATATAGCCTTGGGAAGCCCCCTGCTGCAAAATACAATTATGCCAAGTTTATTGCCAACAAGATACATCACCAACTGGTGAGAATGGACAGGGAAGCAATATTCAAATATTCATCATGCATCTATCACCTCTTCATGTACTATCAGACATATTGCTTCCAGTGCCACATCAAGACACTAGATTCATAGGGAGAGAGGAGGTCTGTCATTTTCTGGTCTTCAGTTTTCCATCAAGTCCAGAATTCTCCCTACTCCTACTATGAATTTATTGACCAATTTTTCTATCCAGTTACATGCCTCTTGAAGAGGTCTCCTCCTGCCAGATTGTCCAAAGATATGCAGAAAATCTTACAGCTATCCAGGAATTATAAAATAGGTGATTGGTATTTATACCAAAATCACACAGTCATCAGGATCTATGGCTATGAGCTCTGTCCTTACAGGCTCCCAA